>PVJI01017732.1:18926-35066 GCA_004026765.1 Micronycteris hirsuta | reverse complement strand
TTTTTTTTTAGATTTTATTTATTTATTTTTAGAGAGAGGGGAAGGGAGGGAGAAAGAGAGGGAGAGAAACAGCAATGTATGGTTGCCTCTCACATGGCCCTCACTGGGGACCTGGCCTGCAACCCAGGCATGTGCCCTGACTGGGAATCGAACTGGGACCCTTTGGTTCCCAGCCCACACTCAATCCACTGAGCTACATCAGCCAGATCTGTGATTATCTCATATTTAGACTCATAATTACTTCTTATTTAGAGGAAAGGAGAGCAAATTTCAAGCTTGTTCATAAACATTCAAAGAACAATCCTTCAGGTCTGCTTATAAGCAATATGATAAAAGGGAAAATACTATGTACTAATCACAAAATAGTGATCCCAGTAATGTTCTAATACTTCAGAGTCTTGTCCAATGAGGGAAGATGAAAGAATTGAGCTAATAAAAACTCAGTCCCTATTTCTAATTAGCAAGCTATAGAAGTAAATAGGTCAATAAACAATACACAGCTACTACGAAAGTAACAAATACAGTTGGAACAGAGGAGTCACCAAACTTTTCTGTAAGAGACCAAATGGTAAATATTTTCAGTTTTTCCAACCATATGGTTCCCATTGCAGTGTAAATAAAGCCATAGCCATAAGTTTAAATGGAAGTGAATGATTGTGTCTGTGTTTCAATAACTTTTTTTTTTTTCAAAAATAAGTGGTAGACTGGATTTGGCCAGTCGGACATAGTATGTCATTCTTTGGGATAAAGCGATTTATCAGGTCCTACTTTGTACAGACAGAATTTGAGAAAAACTAAAAATTACCTAGATTCTGGTCCTGGGATTCCATGATGGCTTGTTCCCTCAACTTTCTATTTCTGATCAAGTTCCTGAGTTTAGAGAGATCAGTCAAGATGTGGTCTCTAGTATTGTATATGAAGTCTGTCTGGAAACAGTCTAGCCATTGTTAATATAACCAGAAAAGTTTGCACATCATTGTAACCTGGCAACAAGGGAGAGTGGTCTGGAATGTGCATGTGTGAGCAATGACGGCATCACTGAACTAGTCAGTAGGGGCAGCAGATGTTGTTGAGTGAGCACGTGTATTGTGTGACCATCACATTCAAAATGACTGAGCAAGTAAAGCCATGAATCTGCATCAAATTTTGTGTTAAGCTTGAACATTCCTCCACAGAAATTATTCGGTTGATTCAGAAGGCCACAGCTATGGGCAACTGGTGACTGGCAGTTTCATCATGAAAACATGCCCACTCATGTATCACATCTTATGCAGAGTTTTTTGTTTTTTTTTTTTAAGATTTTATTTATTTATTTTTAGAGAGAGGGGAAGTGAGGAAGAAAGGGAGAAAAACATCAATGTGTGGTTGCCTCTTGAATGTCCCCTACTGGGGACCTGGCTGACAACCCAGGCATGTGCCCTGCCTGGGAAACAAACCAATGACCCCTTGGTTAGTAGGCCAGCACTCATTTCACTCGGTCACATCAGCCAGGGCTCATGCAGAGTGTTTTGGCAAAACATCAAATCACCGAGGTGACCCAGCTCTCGAGGTGACCCACCGAGTGACCCACCGAGGTGATACAGCCCATATTTGGCATACTATAATTTCTGGCTTTTCCCAAAACTACAATCATCTTTGAAAGGGGAGAGATTTCAGACTATGGATGAGATTCAGGAAAATATGACAGGGCAGCTGGTGGTGATTTGGAGAACTGTGAAGTCCCAAGGTGCCTATTTTGAAGGGGACTGAGGCATCATTGTACTATGTACAATATTTCTTGTATGTTGTATCTTCTTCAATAAATGTCTTTATTTTTCTTTTTACATGGCTGGATACCTTCTAGACAGACCTAGTATTTTTATAGCCTCCCTGCCCCAACTACATTAAAATTAATAGGTTCCTTTTCTTACTTTATACTGTATAGTAATAGGAGCTTTTTAAATACGATTAGCCCATATGAATGAATTAGGGAAAAGAGCACAATGATTTTGAGCTAACTTCAATATTTTTAGTTAAATTTGTGGTAAAGTAAACTGGAATTTTTCTCTGTGATGGTGCTGACTCCAAATGCAGGCTCCCGGTGAGAGCCTGGGTACAGCAATGCAGCTGGGAGCAGCACTAACTACCTTGCTGGGGACTGAGACCATTGAGCAGCTGCCTGCAGGCTCCAAAGGACTAACTTTAATATGAGACAGGAACTCTGGACACTGGCCTTTGTTTGGCCTTGCTGAAGACATGGTTGGACTTTTTCTATGGCAGGATGGACAAAGATGGGACACAGGGACAGCCTTCTATTTCCACCTGAATAAATCTTCCCACACTACAATCTCTCATGGGCGGGTTTGTGAAATGCTTTCCTTGTGAGCCCAAGAAAGAGCCCTTCTTCCCCTGGCAACACCCTGGCTAATAATTGTCTTCGGCCATAGGGAAGGGTTTAGGGGCAGGGAGTGAGCTCTGCAGAAGATCAGAGAGAGAGAAAAGAGGATGATTAAGGTGTTTATTTTTCAGTTCCTTCTTTTTTCAGAGGGTTACAGTGTCTTTGGAGTGGTTCTTTCCATACAACTTTCTCTTTTGCTTAGGATTTTAGAGACTCCCCTCCTCACTCAGGAAGTGAGATCTGCCTTCTGAGGATGTTACACCATCCCGTGACGTTTCTCTATACCTTGACTGCTTCTTTGTAAGTGATTTATTTTTAAAAATAATCTCAAATTAGCCATTTTTAGTGTGCAATTTGTTTCTTGCCAAGACTCAAAATGAGAGATTTAGCAAGTAAATCTCAATATCTCTGTGGCCTAAGAGAAAAAATAATCTCTATAGAGTATAAAATTTGTTATATTAATTCTTTCATGTAATTAAATTTTGACTCATTTAAATTTTTTATTTTTGTAATCTATAAAGAAAATTATATTAAATAAAGCATTACCTACAACAGATGTATTTCTGTAGTTTTCTCGTTACTTTTCTTTATGTAATGTAACTTGATGGCCAATAAAAGATGTAGATTTTGGTTTTATCTTTTGAAATAACTTTGCTATCCCATTTAATAAATTTTAATTTTAAATATCTCACCCTGATATGAATATCGCTACTTTAGGATTTGTTTGTTTGCATTAGATTGATAACATTTTGCCTCTTCTTTAATTTGTATTGTATGTCAGTTATTTATTTTGATTATGTAAATAATATAATTTTTTAACCAAGTTGAGGAAATACCAAATACATAGTGAAAGAAAAAGAGATCACTAATATCTTAACTCCACAGCCATCTATTATTAATATCTTTTTTTAAAGATTTTATTTATTTATTTTTAGAGAGAGTAGAAGGAAGGGAGAAAGAGCAATGTATGGTTGCCTCTCACATGGCCCTCACTGGGGACCTGGCCTGCAACCCAGGCATGTGCCCCAACTGGGAATCGAACAGGGATCTTTTGGTTCCCAACCCGCGCTCAATCCACTGAGCTACACCAGCCAGGCTATTATTAATATCTTTATATATAATAGAAACCCTTTTATATGACATGTTTAGGATGGTTGAGTTCATTGAAATAGTTGGTAAGAGCAAAAAGTCATAAAAGTAAAATATCTATGTCTAAATTCATGTTAACATAAAACTTACAAAGCCCACTAAATCACTGATGAATTTATGAACATGTACAGAACACTATCCATAGGATGATGATGACAATAATGACAGTGAGGATGATATTCCTCTCCTGAATACTTTTCATTTTTCCCCTTTGGATGACACAAAATTAAGGATCAAAACAGTGTTTTTCAAATGTTGACCTTTGTATTCCCTGGTAGTTTTCTTACGGCCTGATTCTCAGGCCCTGTACTCGAGGTGTCTTCAATGTAAGTGGCCACTAGAGCGCTCAGAAAAACTGCTTTAACAGGACCGGCAAAGCCTTTCCCGGTCCAGGAAATCTCTCCCTCCGCCTCCTCCCTCCCAAGGGAGTTTCACTTCAATTATACTTAACTATTTGGAGTCCTGGAGTTTTCAAGTTTATTTGTTAGCGGTGCTCTCTTCAGTTGAGTGCTCCTCCTGAACTTATCCATCTGTAATCTTCAATTTATTCGTTTATTCTCCTCTCTTGCTCTATTTCCTTTTGAAGTCATCAATCATTGACAGACACACTAGGAAATCATCTTAACAATGCCACCTTTTGCCAGCTCTAGAATGAACAGCCACTGTCCTCTAAGAAACCATCAGAACAAATCCCATAATGGTCCATGCATGTCTATCCTAGGCCCTGGGAGGTATCTGTGGTTCCACAGTCACCCCTTGTGAGTGGAACTCTTGCCTTTGTGCTTCTCCGATCTGTGCATTCCTCTGGTGCTACCCAAACCCTTCCACTGTGTTCCCAGAGTATGGCTAGCTGATCGGCACTGCATCCTCAGCCTCCCGTCTGAATACCTCTTCCACCTTCCAGTCTTAGCTGTATCTAGCTGTCCCATGGATAGTCTTCATTCTCAAAGTAAAATATGTTCGTAACAGCTTTGGTCAATAGCCTCTTTGCAAGCTCCTTTCCTTGCAAACTATTACTTCATCTTCTTTTTGCAACAAAAGTCCATTTCTACTTTGAGCCTAACGTCATTATAATTTTCCATCTTGCGTCTCCCTGATGGCTGTCACCTGGTTTTCTCTTCATCATTCGCTGAAGACAGTGTCTCTTTATCATTAAAAATACCTATTTATTATGTACATCTCTAACTTCAAGTAACTTTTAAGTCTAACAGAAACACATATGAACTTATTTTTAATTAGATATAACAGGCATCCATTTCTGCATCTTAGAGTGCACGAAAAATGTTTCATCTGCCTGTTTACCTTGATTTATCTCAGTAAATTTCTCCAGCTTAGTTAATTTTGTCTAGTTCTCAATATAATTGCAAAATATTTTATATACTCTAGTTACATAGTATTCATATTTTTTGGTTACATATTCTTATAAAGTCTATGCATATATATGTAAATCACATAATTGTATATTAAGAATTTCTGCTATCTAAACCTTTCTTTGGATGTTAAACTGTTTTGAACACAGGGCCTATGATGACTATGAGAACTTGTTCCAGATTATTTTTCTTCCCAGAGCTGTGACAGGTAATAAGCAGGAATTTTCTTGAAAAACTTCCATTCTTTAGTTATTAAATCATGGAATTACTTTGGAGCATTTTTATCTTTTTTTCTAAGGGTCCAAGTAATAAGAAAGACAGCAGTACCTTTCATTTCAGAGCAAATATGAAGATTTTTAAGATCATGTTATTGTATAGTCAAAAAGGATTGCTATGGAGACTAAAGAGCACTTTCAAGCTAGAATAACTTCTTTGAATTAAGAAGGAGAATACTGAAGCACTTGTCCTAGATAAGAGCCCGTGTGAGTTGCTTAAGCACTGACTTTGTGTTTTGTGGAGCACTATTTTGCAATGTCACCCCACAACCAGCTCTCTTAACTTAGACCTTGTAAATCCAATGGAAAAATCCAGAAGGCGTTTTTATATACAGATGGAAATTTCCACTCTGTAGTACTTCATTTCTCTAAATGATGTTCGCTGCCCTTTGTCTTAAACTCTGGAGAGCACGACTGAAGGTTTAATTATGAAATCCTAATGGAATATTTATAAAAAATATTAAGTAACCAAATTATCATTATTTAGCTTGACATTTGGTCTTTCCCATCTTACATCTTTGATTATACTCTCTTATGCCCTTTTCTTACATTATTAGAAATGCTTCATAATGTCAAGGTCAGAAAAAGTCTAAATTGTTTCCTGGGAAAATGACTACAGAAGAGCTTATGGAATTTTAGCAATATGAACAAAACAATAAAATGTGGGATTAAAAATACATAAAGATACAGCCTTTGAAAATTTATCATGATGTCCCTCTTCTATAACAGCACAAGCTGCCCCTGTGGTAGCCTGTAGGCAGTACAATTAGTTGCTCTCTGGCAGACAGGAAATAACTCACAGATACTTGTAGCTACAGGCATGCTCTCAGCTAGGCACACTGCTGGAAATATATTGATAAATATAATTTCATGTAACTATGGTGATTCTTAGCAATTCAGATGTAGTGAAAACTTTACTTAAGCATATAAGTAACTGAGGCAAAAGAGCAAAACTAGCATTTATTGAGTACAGAATTATAGGTGTAGATTAATGGAACAGTAATCAGCAAAGTTTTATTCTTTAAACTGGTTCTTGCAGAGTGATACTGAATCCCCAAAGAATAACCTCCTACACTGTATTATGCAGACACAATTAAGAACTATTATTACTAGTAGAGAACATTTGCCAAATAAATATTTGTGTAATACCTGTAATCAGAATAAAATGTTTCTATGATTTTATAGCATTATTCCTGTGACATGTATGAATGAAAAACTTATTCTGATTTTTAAATAGACTAAATTTCTATTTTTTCAGAGATGAAAACTTTTATGTACTTACATACTAAGTATTCAGATACTTAAGTGTATACTTAGTTTATATCAGCATATATAACCTATATTTTAAAGTATTATTTGAATAATTCAGTGTGAGAAACATACTGATTATTTGAACTTATTATTGAACATACTGGTCAAATTACTAATTTGAGGGGAATTAGTTTTCTATAAAATCGAGGGAGTGATACTAAAATTTTCATGGTGAATAATTAGCTGTTACTTTATGGTATTTTTATGGGTAGTCTGAATTTTAGGTTCAAGTTGGTTTTATATACTTCAATACAGTAATAGAAACATTTATATGTCACATTTGGTCAAATGTGTTAGAACAGTCTTTTTTTTTTTTTTTTAATGTTCGATTACAGTGGTCCCTATTTTTCTCCCATTACTCTCCTTTACCCTACCTACCCCCACCTGCCACATTCAATCCCCCCCACCAGTTGTCTTTGTCCATGTGTTCTTCATACATGTTCCTTGACTTGACCCTATCCCTTCTTTACCCCATTATCCCCCTCCACCCTCCCCTCTGGTCACTGTCAGTTTGTTCTTTATTTCCATGTCTCTGGTTCTGTTTTGCTCTCTTGTTTGTTTTCATGAATAGGTTCTACTTACAAGTGAGATCATATGGTATTTGTCTTTCACCTCCTGTCTTATTTCACTTAGCGTAATGTTCTCCAGTTCCATCCATGCTGTTGTGAAGGGCAGGAGTTCCTTCTTTCTTTCTGCTGTGTAGTATTCCATTGTGTAAATGTACCATAGTTTTTTGATCCACTCATTTACTCATGGGCACTTCAGTTGCATCTAGCACTTGGCTATTGTAAATTGTGCTGCTATGAACATTGGGGTGCACACATTCTTTTGAATTAGTATTTCAGGATCCTTAGGGTATAATCCCAGCAGTGGAATTTCTAGGTCAAAAGGCAGTTCCATTTTTAGTTTTTTGAGGAAATTCCAAGCTGTTTTCCACAGTGGTTGTATGAGTCTGCATTCCTACCAACAATGAATCTTTCTATATGCTGTTGAAGAACCAATGCTTCTTTGTATGTGCTGTTTTATAAATGGATCGCACTGACAGAAAATTGATCAGTATTCTCCTTTGAAGTCTATACAGACCTGCATACATAAGACATTGCAACCAGGATGCCAAATTGGTATGCATTTGAAATTTCATTTATATATCAGACCTTATTTTATTTTCAACTTGACAAAAATATGCATAATAATATAGAGAATTAATAATCAGTAATATTTGGATTATTGTGTTGTAAATATAAATTTATTTCATTGAAAAATATTAGAGTGGGAAAATAGTTGGAACAGCTCAAAGGGAAGGATGCAAATTTTTTTTTAATATGTTTACAAAGGGTATGTCAATGTGATAGCTCAGGAAATTCTGTCCAGTAACCTGCTAAAGCAATAAAACAGTCTATTCTATATTAGAGTCTGAAAATTAAGTCTTAAACTGATCTTCAAGAGACTGGATGGGCTACATGCTCCTTAATTTTGTTAGCAGTAAGAAACATATAACTCTTACATTGTAAACATATTCAAAACAAGTTACTGGTGCTTATTCCAATCCCTAAATCTCAAACAATTAAGAACTACATATATATTTTTTTCCTTGATCAACATGTTAGAACTCCTTCATACTATAAGATAAACAATAATAATAACAATATATATTCCTTCCCTTACCCAATCTTCATCTTAATATTCTTACTTTGTTATAGTAATGTAAATGAAAACATGTTAATTGATTTTCCCAATATATTGTCAAGTATGTAATTTTATTTTTAAGTATATTTTGTTGATTATGCTATTATAATTGTCCCATTTTTTCTCCCCTTTATTCTGCTCCACTCTGAACCCCCCTCCAACTAGCATTTTTCCCCCTTTAGTTCATGTCCATGGGTCATGCATATAAGTTCTTTGGCTTCTCTATTTCCTATACTATTCTTAAACGCCCCTTGTCTATTTTGTACCTACCATTTATGCTTCCTATTCCCTGTACATTTTCCCTCATTCTCCGCCTCCCCCTCCCCACTGATAACCGTCTATGTGATCTTGATTTCTGCGATTCTGTTCCTGTTCTAGTTGTTTGCTTAGTTCATTTTTGTTTTTTCAGGTTTGGTTGTTGATAGTTGTGAGTTTGTTGTCATTTTACTGTTCATATTTTTGATCATCTTCTTTTTGTTAGATATGTCCCTTTAACATTTCATATAATAAGGGCTGGTGATGATGAACTCTTTAACTTGACCTGGGAAGCACTTTATCTGCCCTTCCATTCTAAAAGATAGCTTTGCTGGATAGAGTAATCTTGGATGTAGGTCCTTGCCTTTTAATGACTTCAAATATTTCTTTCCAGCCCCTTCTTGCCTGCAAGGTTTCTTTTGAGAAATCAGCTGATAGTCTTATGGGAACTCCTTCGCAGTAGCTGCCTCTTTTTCTCTTGCTGCTTTTAAGATTTTCTCCTTATATTTAATCTTGGGTAATGTAATTATGATATGCCTTTGTATGTGCTTCCTTGGGTCTAACTTGTTTGGGACTCTTCTGAGCGTCCTGGACTTCCTGGAAGTCTGTTTCCTTTCTTTTCCTTGAGGAAGTTCTCCTTCATTATTTGTTCAAATAAGTTTTCCATTTCTTGCTTTTCTTCTTTTCCTTCTGGAACTCCTATGATTTGGATGTTGGAACACTTAAAGTTGTCCCAGGGGTTCCTAGACCTCTTCTCATTTTTTTGACTTCTTGTTTTTTCATTCTGTTTTGATTGAATGTTTATTTCTTCCTTTTGTTCCAAATTCTTAATTTGAGTCCCAGTTTCTTTCCCTTCACTACTGGTTCCCTTTATATTTTTCTTTATTTCACTTTGCATAGCCCTTACTTTTTCCTCTGTTTTGCAACTATACTCAACCATTTCTGTGAGCATCCTGATTACTAGTGTTTTGAACTCTGCATTTGATAGATTAGCTATCTCTTCATCACTTAGTTCTATTTTTGGAGTTTTGATCTGTTCTTTCATTTGGGCCATATTTTTTTTTGTCTCAAGGCACCTATTATGTAGTGAGGAGTAGAGCCTTAGGTATTTGCCAGGGGGGGCAACCCACTTTGCTGCTGCATTGTGGTGCTGTATGTTGGGTTGGGGTCCAAGAGGGAACAATGCCGCTTGCTCAGCTCTTGGCCACCTTTCAGTCACTTCCCCCACTACCCACAAGCAAATTGGGCCCTTCTGGTGCTTATTCCTAGGGGGGTGGGCTTGTGTACATTCTCAGACCCTGTGCATCTCTCCGATGAACTGTCCCATGAGGCTGGGAGTTTTCCCACCACTGCAATTCCCACAGGTTTTTATAGTCAGAGGGTTTGAGGTTTTATTTCCCCATGCTGGAACCCTGGGTTTTGTGGTCTGTCTCACTCCCCAGTTTTCCCTCCCTGTTTATCTGCATGCAAATGAAGGACCGCCTGGTCTGCCAGCTGATGCCCTGTGAGGCGTTCTCTCCTCCTCAGCTTACAGTTTCTGCCCCTCCTATCAGCCTGAATGAATATTCCTTCTTTAACTCCTTGGTTGTCAAACTTCCATACAGTTTGATTCTCTGGTAGTTCTGGTTATTTTTTTTTGTTTGTTTTTACATTTGTTGTTGTCCTTTTGATTGTGCAAGGAGGCAAAGTGTATCTACCTACACCTCCATCTTGGCCAGAAGTCCTGAATTTATCCTCAAGTATGTAATTTTATTTTACTTTTATTTATTTATTTAAAGATTTTATTTATTTATTTTTAAAGAGAGGGCAATGGAAAGAGAAATAGAGGGAGAGAAACATCAGTGTGTGGTTGCCTCTCACGCACCCCCTACTGAGGACCTTTCCCGCAACCCAGGCATGTGCCCTGACTGGGAATTGAAGCGGCAACCCTTTGGTTCTCAGGCTGGTACTCAGTCCACTGAGCCACACCAGCCAAGGTCAAATATGTAATTTTAATATTTCCAACACAAACTTTATACTTTTAACCCACATTAAAAAACATGATCAGATTAAAGTATTATATAAAATGAACATCTTTGTAAACACTACTCTAGTCATGAAATTGAATATTGCCAGTACTTTAAAGACCAGCTCCTCACATGCTTCCTTCCAATCACATGTCCCCACTTTTCCCCTAATGTTAAACACTATCCTGATTTTTATGATAATCATTTCCTTGCTTTTCTTTACATATCACCTCTTCTTTGGAAGAGTTTCTACACTAAATAATTTTGCCACTTTTACGTAGTCATTATAAACAGAATAATACAATATGTCTTATTTTGTATCTGGCATCTTCATTCAATATATTTATATGATTACACCATGTCATGTGGCTGCAGTTCAGCTGTATTCAATTGTATGAGTAAATAAAAATTAATTTTAATTCTATTGATGATTACTTGGGTTGTTTTTTCAATATGTGAATATTATAAATAATTCCATTATAAACATTCACATATATGTAGTTCCTAGTATTCTACTGGGTAATTACCTAGAAGTGGTAGGTAGGTATTGGTCTTAGGGTGTGTGTTCAAATAATATATTTTGTGGTTCCACATAAATTTTTGAAATATTTGTTTTAGTTCTGTGAAATATGTCACTGGAATCTTGATAGGAATTGTGTTGAATCTGTAGATTGCTTTGGGTAGTATGGACATTTTAATGATGGTAACTCTTCCTGTCCATGAACATGGTATGTGCCTCCACTTATTTTGTCTTCTTCAAGTTCTTCAGTGTCTTATACTTTTCTGTTATTTACTGGTGCCAAGACATGGAAGCACCTCATGTTCATCAGTAGATGAATGGATAAAACAACTATGGGACATTTACACAATGGAATACTACTTGGCCATAAAAAAGAAGAAAGTTTACTTCTTGCAGCAGTATGGATAGACCTGGAGAACATTATGCTAAGTAAAATAAGCCATTCAGAGAAAGACAAAAGCATGATTTTAGTCATACGTGGAATCTAATGAACAAACTGAACTAACAAGCAAAATAGAGACAGACTCATAGATAGAGAATAGGATGAGAGCTAAGAGTGGGGAGGTTATGGGGTGGAGGGATTGAGCAAAAAGGAAAAAGAACTCATGGATGTAGACAACAGTGTGATGATTGTGTGGGTCAGGGAATATAGGGGGACTAAATGGTAATGGAAAAAAAAACAATAAAAAATATCGAGGAAAAAGAGAAATGTTTCTCTGACATAAATACATTTGCTTATATTATCTCCTAAAAGCTTTATTATCTTATGTCTCACATATAGTTCTGTGATGTTCTTGGAATTTATTTTTGTGTTACTGATGTAAAGGAGAGTCCAAATTAAGGTGTTTTTTTTTTTTCTGGATGTTGTACAAGTGTCCAAGCATGATATTTTGAAAAGTTTGTCCTTGTTATTTTTCCATGGTTCTGTTTAGCCGCCTTTGGTGTAAATCTTATACCCTTATACATGTAGGTGTTCTGACTAGATTTTTTATTCTGCCTCACTTCAAGTACTTAGATATACTTAATTACTGTAATAATCAAGTCTTGGTATGGGATAGAGGGAGTATCCCACTTAATGTTTGTAAGGTAAGTCTCAATTTTTGCATTACTGCATATACTTCCATATAAACTTCAGAATCAATATGACAAGTTCTAGAAAAAAAGTCAAAGAAAATAAAAAGCAAAATTTGTTCAGATTTCAAATGGGATTATTTGATCATATTTATAATATTGGGACTTCAAAATACATAAATATGCTACCTGTCAAATTTATTTGTGTTCTTTAATTTCTGTCAAATAAAAGTTAGTTTCCTTCCATGTAGAGGTATGGTCAATTTTATGGCATTTTTATTTTTATTTTTAAAAATTCAGTTGCATTTATTTCAGTAATAGCTAAAGATTTTCTTAAATTTAATTTTATTTTTTCACATCTTTTTATTGTTGTTCAAGTACAGTCATCCCCATATCCCCCCACCAGTCCGCTGCACCCCAGCCATGCTCACTTCCCACCCTTGGTCCTACCCACCTTCGCCTTTGTCCATGTGTCCTTTATACAGGTTCCTGAAAACCCTTCTCCTCTTTCCCCCCATTATCCCCTCCCACTTCCTTTCTAGTTACTGTCAGTTTGTTCTTTTTTTTTTTAAGATTTTATTTATTTATTATTAGAGAGAGGAGAAGGGAGGGAGACAGAGAGGGAGAGAAACAGCAATGTATGGTTGCTCCTCACATGGCCCTCACTGGGGACCTGGCCTGCAACCCAGGCATGTGCCCTGACTGGGAATTTGTTCTTAATTTCAATGTCTCTGGTTATATTTTGCTTGCTTGTTTTGTTGATTAGGGTCCACTTATAGGTGAGATCAAATGGTTTTTATCTTTCACTTCCTGGCTTAATTTATTCTTAGGTACATAATTTATATGTTATGGTCAAATACTTTAAAAACTTAATTTCTAAATGTTTGTTGCTACAATGTAGAAAGACATCGATATTTTTATTATGATTTTATATTTGGCAAATCTGTTAATTCTTATAATTATTCTGTTGAATTATTTAAGCAAGAGGTCCATTAGAATGAAATAGGTCTAATGTTTTGGTAGCCTTCATAAACAAACAAAAAAACCCAAAGCTGGAGTCGAAGGAAACTTAGGAACAGCCAATCACAAGAAGCCAATTCAGCTTTCCTAAATAAGGCACCTGCTTAAATTATAACTAACCAAATAATTTATATGCTTTTGTACAACGTCTTTCCTTAGAAAACCTACCTCCTGTCAGTGGGGCGCTCCCAATCACTTTGGTTTGGTGCTTCCAGATTTGCACTCCTGTTTGCTCAAATGACATCAAAATTTTAATATGATCTTATCTTTTAATAGATCCAATTATTAATATTGATTTCATTAATTTATCTGTGGATTCTTTTGGACTTTCTAGTATATAATATGTAATAAAAGTTTTACATGCTGTCAAACTTTAGTTTTTTTTTTTATCATTAATAGACATGGTGATTCATGTTTTGTTCTGTCTTCAAAGAAAACTTTCAAAATTTCAGTTAGATTTATTTATGTAAAGACTTTTGTAGTAGAATAAAATTTTCCATCTATTATTAATTTGCAATTTTTAAATAGCTAAAACTGTTGCATTTTAGCAAATTCTCATGTATATTCAGATCATCATATTTTTCTCCTGTAATTTATTAATGTGGTAAAATACATTTACTAATTTTGAATGATAAAACAACACTATGTTTTGGGAGGGGTGGGTTTTGCAACATTCTCATATAATTACCTTGTTTATGTATTGTTGAGTGTACAAATATTTTGTTTAGGATATTTCATATCTGATCATGAGTGAAGTTTGTTTACAATTCTTATTTCTTATACTTCTTGTCATATGTTGAAATCAAGGTTATCCTGCCTTCATAAAAAATGGATAATGTTCTCACTTTTTCTATATTTGGAAGAGTTCCTCCAATATTGGGTTCTTTCTTTCTTAAATAATTCACTACTTGTAAATAATGATATAAATGATAGTATGTAATGATAAATGATAGTGAAGTCACCTGGACCTGGAATTTCCACAGTAGAAAGAATTTTTTAAATTGTAGATTTAATTTCCTTAATAATGAAGCTCAGGTTAGATTTTTCTGTCTTTGTATACCTGTTCTGGTATGCTTTTCTAATAAGTGTATATAGTTAATTTTGTTCCAATTTATTAGTACAAATGTGTTAATAGTAATATCTTATGAATGGCCCTGGCTGGTGTGGCTCAGTGGACTGAGTGCCAGCCTGCAACCAAAGGATCGCCGGTTCAATTCCCTGTCAGGACACAGGCCTGGGTTCTGGGCCAGGTCCCAGGGGTGGGGGCATGCAGGAGGTGACCACACATTGATGTTTCTCTCCCTTTCTCCTTTCCTTCCCCTCTTTCTAAAATAAATAAATACAATCTTTAAAAAATAATAATATATTGTCATCATTTTAACATCTGTGAGATCTTTAGTGATTTTTTAAAATTTTTAACATTGATTATATATAGTACATATATAGGGTGAAGAAAACATAAGTTTGCAGTTGTGAGAACATGAAGCAGTTTATTCTTATATTGTTATTTATTAATTATTGTATTATCTTCTATACAAAAAACTGTAAACTTACTTTTCTCTCACCCTATGTATGCATGTGTTGATATGTATATATACATATATTCTTTTTAATAAGAAATCTCACAATAGTTTTATCCATATTGTTTTGCTTTTCAATGCAGTATCCTTCACTTTATTGATTCCATATTATATATTTATTTCCTATTGATTATCTTCTATACTTAAAATAAAGTTAAAAAATTGTAACTGTACAGTATAGTCATGTTAGCTACATTCATACTGTTGTTTTTATTGACATAAATAATTGACATATGGCATTATATTAGTTTCAGGTGTACAGCATATTAATTTGATGTTGGTATATATTGCAGAATAAGCACCATAATAAGTCTAGTTAAAATACACCACCATGCATAGTTACATTTATTTTTCTTGTGAAGAGAAATTTTAAGATTAAATCTCTTAACAAGTTTTTAAACATGCAATACAGCATTACTAACAACTGCATTACATCCCCATGACTTATTTAATTTTGTAAGTGGAAGTTTGTAACTTTCAATGCCTTTACTCATTTCAACCCCATCCCCATCCTTTTCTGGAAACCACCACTCTGCTCTTTGTGTCTATGAGCTTGGTTTTCTTGTTCATTTTTTTATTTAAAAAATTTTTTGATTCTGCATATAAGATATAAGTGGGATCATGTGGTATTTGTGTTTCTCTGGCTTATTTCACTTAGGATAATGCCTTCAAAATGCATCCATGTTGTTGTAAATGGCAAGATTTCCTATTCTTCATGGCTGAATAATATTTTAGTGTGTATGCATGTGTTTGGAGATTATATACGTGTGTGTATGTGTATTTGTCTTTTATACATATATAAAATTTCATATTTTCTTTTTTAAAAGATTTTATTTATTTTTATTTATAGAGAAGAGAAGGGAGGGAGAAAGAGAGGGAGAAAGCAATGTATGGTTGTCTCTCACATGGCCCTCACTGGGGACCTGGCTTGCAACCCAGGCATGTGCCCTGACTGGGAATCAAACTGGGACCCTTTGGTTCCCAGCCCGCACTCAATCCACTGAGCTACACCAGCCAGGGCAAATTTTATATTTTCTTAATCTGTTTATCCATCTGTGGACACTTAGGTTGTTTCTCGGCTATTATAAATAATGCTGCAGTAAACATGGGGGACATATATCTTTTTGAGTTTGTGTTTTGTTTTCTTTTGAATAAATACACAGAAGTGGAATTGATGTATCATATGGTAATTTTATTTTTAAATTTTTTTGAACATCCATACTATTTGACATAGTGGCTACACCAGTTTACATCCTCACTAACAGTACAGAAGAATTACAATTTTTCTCCATCCTCAGCAACACGTACCATTTTATTTTAGTATCTGTGGCGGTGACACGCATGTCTCTGAGGGACCATACGTAAAGAGCCTGGCTCCGTGTGGGTTCCCCGTGAGAATAAGCGTGGATCATATCTGTGGGTTTGGAACTCTCTGGTAGGAATTTGGCAAATATGTGTTATTGACTTGCTGATCTCTGTTCAATCACCCTGGTCTTATCTGACACCAGAATCCACTTCGT
>PVJI01017732.1:0-18826 GCA_004026765.1 Micronycteris hirsuta | reverse complement strand
TCCCTATGATAATGGGAGAAAATGCCCGTGACCCTGGCTTCATCTCATAATGTGTCTTTGTGTGTGAATCATTGATGCTTCAGGCCCAAGTCCAACCCACGGCGGATTCTGCGGGCCGGAATCCGCCACAGTATCGCCATCCTAACTGGTTTGAAGTGATATCTCATGGTTTTGATTTGTAGTTCCCTCATCATTAGTGATGTTGAGTGCCTTTTTACATATCTGTTGGACATTTGTATGTCTTTGGAGAAATGTCTATTCAGTTTTTTGCCCATTTTTAAATTATGCTATTTGTTTATAGGTTGTGGAGTTGCAGGAATTTCTTATATATTTTAGATATTAACCCTTCATCAGATATATAGTTTGCAATTATTTTCTCCTGTTCTGTAGGTTGTCTTTTTACTCTGCTGATTTTTTCCCCCTTGGCTGTGCAGAAGTTTTGGTGTGGTGTTATGCTACCTGGCTATGTCTGTTTTTGTTGCCTCTGCTTTTGGTATCCTATGTAGGAAGTCATTGCCAAGACTGATGATATAAAGATTTTACCCTGTATTTTCTTCTAGGAATATAATAGTTTCAGATATCACCTTTAAGCTTTAGTCCATTCTGAGTTCATATTTTTTGTGTATGATGTAAAATAAAGGTCCAATCTCATTCTTTTGCAATTGAGTATCCAGTTTTCCTAACACCATTTGTTGAAGAGACAGGCCATCATTTCCCTATTGTATAGTTTTGGCACCTTTGTTAAGGATAATTTGACCAGCCCTGGCTGGTGTGGCTCAGTGTATTAAGTGCTGGCCTGGAAAACAAAGGGTTGCTGGTTCAATTCCCAGTTAGGGCACATGCCTGGGTTGTGGGCTAGGTTCCCAGTAGGGGGAGTGTGAGAGGCAACCACACATTGATGTTTCTCTCCCTTCCCCTCTGTCTAAAAATAAATAAATAAAATATTTTTAAAAAAAGATAATTTGACTATATACATATGGGTTATTTTCTAGGTTCCCTATTCTAGTCCATTGGTTTTCTGTCTACCTCTATATGACAGTGACATGCAGTTTTGATTTCTGTAACTTTGTAATATGTTTTGAATTAAATAAGTATAATACTTCCTTTGTCCCTTTTTTCATAATTGTTTTTTCTCTTTGACCTTTTGGTTCAATAGTAATTTTAGACTTGTTTTTTCTATTTTTGCTACAGATTTCATTGGGATTTTGATAAAGATTGCATTGAATTTGTAGACTGTTTGGGGTAATATAGACATTTTAACAATGTAAAGTCTTCCAGTTCATGAACACTGAATGCCTTGCCATTTACTTGTGTCTTCTTTAATTTCTTTCAGCAAAGATATTTGGCTTTCAGTGTTCAAGTCTTTTACCACTTAAGTTTATTCTTCAGTATTATATTCTTTTTGATGATATAGTAAATGGAATTTTCTACTTTTGTTTCAGATTGTTTATAATTAGTGTATAAAAATGCAACTGGTTTTTGTGCATTGACTTTGAATCCTGCTACTTTGTGGAATTCATTTATTATTAGATCTTAGTTTATTTTTAATGTCTGATCTTTAGGGTTTACTGCTTATATGATTCTATCATTGTGAACAGAAATAATTTTATTTGTTCCTTTCCAATTTGTCATTTATTTATTTATTTAGCTTTATTTTTATGGCTGGAACTACAATGCCATGTTGAATAGAAGTAGTGAGAGTGGGCATGCTTGTCTTGCTCTTGGTATTTGCAGAAAAGCTTTCCGTTTTTCATTATTAAATATGATGTTAGCTGTGGACTTTTTATACAAGTCCACAGGTAATTGAGGTAATTTACTTCTACACCTAGTTTGTTCAATTTTTTTCATGAAAGGGTGTTCAATTTATGAAATGCTTTTTTTCTGAATCTATCGAGATAATGATATGATTTTAATACTTAATTCTGTTAATGTGGTTTATCACATTTATTGGTTTATGTATGAACCTTCCTTGCACTCCTGGAATAAACTCCACTTTATTATGGTGCATATCCTTTTAATGTGCTGTTTAGCTTGGTTTGCTAGAATTTTGTTGATAAATTTTATATCTATATTCATCAGGGATATTGGCCTGTAGTTGTCTTTTTCTTATAATGTCCTTATCTGGTTTTGGTATCTGAGTAAGACTGGCCTTGTAAAGCTAGTTTGGGAGTGCTCCTTGCTCTTCAGTGTTTTGGAAATGTTTGAGTAGGATTGCAATGATTTCTTCTTTAAATGTTTTTAGAATATAGCAGGGAAACCATCTGGTACTGAGCTTTTCTGTGTTGGCAGGTTTTTGATTACTGCTTCAACCTCCTTACTCATTATTGGTCTCTTCAGATTTTCTGTTTTTATGATTCAGTATTGTCAGGGTGTATATTTCTGGGATTTATACTTCTAGGTTATGATATTTGGTGACATATAATTGTTATAATAGTCTTTTATAATCCTTGTATTTCTGTGACATCGACTGTAATCTATCATTTCTGATATTGAGGTCTCTCTTTTTTCTTAGTCTAGCTATTAGTTTTAAATTTGGTTGATCTTAAAAAAACTCCTAGTTCAATTTATTTGTCTTATTATTTTTCACTCCATTATATTTTTGCTCTAATCTTATTTTTTGCTCTAATGTAGGAATTAGTTTGTTTTTTTATAGTTGCTGATGTATATATAAACCTAGATTGTTTGAACTTTTTTTTTATGTAGGCATTTACCCCTATGAACTTACCCCTTAGTACTGCTTTTGTAACAGCTGATACATTTTGTTTTCATTTTTATTTACCTCACTTTATTTTCTAATTTTCCTTTTGATTTCTTTTTTTGACCCATTGGTCGTTTAAGAGTATGTTGTTTAATTTGATCATATTCCCGAGTTTTTCAGTTTCATTCTGCTATGGATTTCTAGTTTTATTCTCTGGTCAGAGAAGGTACTTGGTGTGATTTCAGTGTTATTATGTGTGTTATAACCTGTTTTGTGACTGAACGTGATATATTTGGTGACTGTCTGGGAAGCTGAAGAACAGTGTGTATGCTGCTGCTATTAGGTTCCCGTGGTCTATGGTGGTGTTCAAGTCTTCTGTTTTCTATTGGTCTTTCCGCAGCATTGAAACCTCCTTCTATTATTGTATGGCTGTCTATTTCTTCCTTCAGTTCTGTAATGTTTGCTGCATATATTTGGGTGCTCTGATGAAGAAAATTTATATATATATATCTAGATATAATGTTTATATATATTTTTCTTTGTGAGTAAATCCATTACAGTTTAAATTTCTCTATCTCATAAAATTATCTTCCTTAAAGTCTATCTTTTCTCAAATATTAACATAGCCACACCAGCTTTTTTAAAGTAAATATGTTTATAAAATATATGTTTTATTTTTCTGAATTTATGTTTTACATATCTCTCATGTCAACGAAATGAAGTTTTGGTTTCAGAGTATAATACTACTTGTAAACTCTTCCCTTTGTCCATTTATTTTCAGTGTAATCACTAATATTTACAGTGTTAATAAATATTTTCTATTTGTCCTGTATTATTATCAATTTTTAATGTCTTGCTCTCTTTTAGAATGATTCTGTATTTATTATGAATAATGTACTTTCCTTTATTATTTGTAAGTCAAGAACTTTTTGATGACTATTTTAGTGTTAACCCAGATTACATGTCTTTGGTAATTAAAATCCAATGCTAATCATCAATTCTCTCTTTTTGGCCACACTATAATCTTACAATGTTTTAGTTCTATTTACTAGTTTTTTAAACTTCTTATGGTTTTTACTACTATTTACAAATATAGTACTATTTATGATTAATATACTATTATAATTATTAATATTTTCTCTGGTCAGTATTTGTCTGTAATTACAGATTTATTGGTTTTATTTCTCTTCATCCTTTCCTACATCTTCTATCTACTGTGACCTTTTGGCTTCTCCTAGATGAAGAATATTTATTTCAATATTTCTTTTAGTGCAGTGTCTGATAGATATGTCTTTTTCAATTATTTATTGAAATGTATTTTCACTAGTGTAATATTTTAGTTTGGTACTTTTCTTTCAGCATTAGGACTATGTCATTCTACTGTCTTTGCCTTTATTGCTTACATAGAAGTCACTTATAAATTACTCCTTGGAGTATTGAAATTTTTGTCTAGAAACTTTTACTATTTCGTCTTTGCCTTTACTTTCCTGAATTTTATTAGACATGTACAGAAAAGGCTTTCCAAATTTGTTTTTTAATATGTTTTATTAGTTTTTGAAAATTCTTAGCCACATCTTTTCAGTCATGCCCAATTTTTCTTCTTCTTTCTTCCTGGAATGTCAATGACATGTGTGTTGTTGCTTTTTGCCATATGCGTCTCACTTTTTCTTTGTTTGTTTCATCTTTTTCTTCCCTGTCCTTTTTTTTCTATTTATTTTTTCCTGACTTTATAATCTAGTTATGTAAATACCTCAGTAATTGTGCAGCACCTACTGTGACACGCCCTCCTAGGCTCCCTAATGTCAGGTACTATTATTTTTTATTTCTATAAATTTTTTTTGCTTTTTTAAGATATGTTTTTAAGCCAGTTCTCTGCTTTAATATTCTATCTTGATTCTCATCCCTTTAATGTAGGCATCACCTTTTTCTTGATGTCTGTATCAGATCATTTTAATTTCTGGACCTGTTGTTTCCATTGTTATTTCTTTTGCTGATTTTAGTTCCCGTGACTATTTTTCTTTATTTTTACTGTTGACACTATTACAGATTTCCCCATTTTCCTCCTCTTTGTGCACCTCCACTCAGCCCCCACCCCAAGCCCTCCCCTCTGGCCATGACCACACTGTTGTCTGTGTGTGTGACTTACACATATATTTTTTTTGGCTAATCCCTTCACCTTCTTTCATGAGATTTTTAAATATTTGTGTTTTTGTACCTTTTAATTTTGTGCTAAATAGTTTGAAAAATAGATATATTTTGAGGGCAAGAATATTTTCTATTTCCCGACAGGATTTTTGTTTGCCTCTGACACCACCAATAATGTAGTATCATTATAAACTAATTTCAAGAATTAGATTTTTTTAAAATTTGGATTTGAAGTTTACCTGTTATTTATGTAAACATTGTTACATATTTAGCCCTTATTTCTTGGATGCAGTCTTTTACAATTTTATCTGAAAACAGAGGGTGGATTGTAAGAAACATCATTCTTTACAGGTGCTGTTCCCCAACTTTTGTGGCCTAGATCCATGAGATTATAAAAAATTCTAGGACATCAAGAGCATTTTGATGTTTGCCAGATGGAATGAGGGGTATGAGGAAATTGGGTAAAGAGGTGAGAGGATTAAGAAGTACAAATATGTAGTTACAGAATAGCCATGGGGATGTAAAATGCAGTGTAGGAAATGGAGTAGCCAAAGAACTTGTACACGTGACCCATGGACATGGACGGTGGCGGGGGGCATTGCCTGAAAGAGTAGAGGGTGCTGGGTGGAGGGGGAGAAAAGGGGGAAAATCAGGACAACTGTAATAGCATAATCAATAAAATATAATTAATAAACAAATTAAAAAGTCTACCCAGCCTTTCAGTTGCCTTTTCCGCATCAATAAGTCAGATGTAAGACCTATTTGTTGGTCTGTCCTCACAGCAGTGTTAGTTCTTCGATAACTTCTGGTAGAGTCCATACAGATTCCAGGTTTTCTAATTTTCTTTTGCATGTAGTTTGGTATGAATTATCTAAGTCTTTCTTTTTTTTTTAATCTGCAGTCAATGTCCTATATATTTTATAATCCTTTATGGTCATCTCTGTGTTCAAATTCTCTAGTGGAGAAATCACATGGCATCAAAGTTCAGATCATAGCCTCTGAATCTTGACTTGGGGGTTAAATATCTAGCCTGACTCTTTATTAGCTCTTTGAACATTTGCAAGTAACTTAATCCCTCTGTGCCTAAATTTTCTCATCTGTAAAGATAGCACAAAACTGTATGTCATTTGTTAAATATCAATATTTATAAAGCATTAAAAACATCCCTAAGTATATATAAATTGCCTTATGCTATTATAAATTACTGCTTGATTTCTGCTGAATGTGACATGTTGTATGCATCTTTCGTCATATATTTCTCTCTTGGTGAGCCTTCTTTCAGAGTTTCATAAGTAAACCTTTCATTTGTAGAGAGAAAAGACTAATCAGTGTTTTTCTGAAAATCAAAACCAAAATAACTGTATTTCTTTTCCTGACTGATACTACATCTGCCTACTATATATGTATGTATTATGTACATATACAGGAGTGGGCAAAAGCAGGTTAATGCATTTTAAAAAGCAACAAGCACATATTTTTATCTTTTCCCCAGAGGATACTGGATGGTCATTTTAATGCTATCCTGGTTTAGTTTTTTAAAACTCTATGCTTAAAATATGTGTCACTTCAGTAGTACAGTGTTAAAACAGTTTAAGTTTATTCTGATCATGGTCTTAAAGTTAACATTGTAGTGTTTAAAAAAAGTCTTCAGTGATTTTTAAAATCATTTTCTATGTTTTAAAATTAAAATTACCACCAGTGAATTATTTTAGTAATTTTTAATTCTATAAACTTCATGATCATCACATTTCAAATATAAAAACATCAAAACTGTGGCATATATGTTAATAACTTTTTTATATATTTACATATTTATTTTTTGCTTAAGTTCTATTTATTTTTTAAAAAGTTGACCACAATTCTTTAAATCAGTTGTTTAAAAGCATGGTAGAAAGCCAAAATTAAATTTCTGAGTTTGATCCACATTTATGTCCATCCCATGAAGCCAGGTCACATAGGCAATTTGACAGAAGCAGAATGGTTTTGTGCTGACACAAGAGATGCATTTCGTGGGGGGAGCTGTTGCCCCCAACTGCTCCGGGCAGGGCTTGTCCCTCCCACCTGTATTCAGCATTTTCCTACCAGGTAGTGCTTATTCTTCAGGGCATTTAAGTTTTGTACACTCATTTGTAGTCTCCCCTAAAATACATTTACCTTGAAGAGAACAGGAGTCTAGTTTTACCTAATCACTGCTTCTCCCAGGCCAATCAAGTGTCAGACATGTGGTATGTTTTAATAAAGAGTAGTGCCATTTTGATAAAGCAAGTGTTAAATAATTCAATAAATATACCTGCTCTTCAATATCAGAAAAGTTACATATTTCTGGAAGACACTTGTTAGCTGGAGTTTAGGTAGCTGGTTACATGTCGTGAATGTTTTTACTTTCCTGGGGGTATTTCTAATGAAGAAGAGTCAGCATTTAAACTTATCTTTGAATCCTAAAGACTTCAGCCTTCCTGGTTTTCCATTTTTATTTTCTTAAAGCCAGTATGCATCTGAGATTTCTGACATTTTTGGTGGTAATATTTATAAAGCAGCTCTGTGGTGAGGACAAAGTCAAAATGGTTTTGGGTAAAAAAGCACACATCATGCATTGAGTAACATGGAAATAAAACTCATAGGTAAATTAGCAGTTCAGTAACACATATATGCATTGTAACTAAACCAAACTTGTCCTCTATGCTGATTGTCTCATTCATGATTTATGAAATAAAAGATATAAACTTTCAAGCTTATAATTGAAAATTAAAGTTGAAGAATTAAATCTTCTACTATAACAAAATTTTTCTATGGAGAAAGGGTGATGATGTTGCTCAGAATGATTAAAGGTTAAACTTTAACTTAAGACATTTTGTCATTCCATTTTTGAGGCTGTTGAATATAGGCACATTTATTTCGTTTAATTATATTCACATCTGCAACAAGACATGTTTCAGAGAAAAAATATATATACATTTACAGAGAATACATACACATATGCACATGTTAAATATACATTTGAGGAGAGTAGATATTGTCAGTTCACTAAACGCAGTCATGTGCAGGTAACAAGGTAGGCGGCGATTCCCAAGTTCTGTTTCTAAAGGCTTAATCATACTTCTTGCTGAAATGCTACCCTTCCGTGGTGGAACCAAGAACGATGATACATATCAGTTAGTGCTCCCTTGGTGCCCAGTCCTTCTCTGTGACTGCTATGTGTTTTATTTCTGTTAGCAGCCATTCTCAAAACTTTCCTGCA
Organism: Micronycteris hirsuta; assembly: GCA_004026765.1. Taxonomy (NCBI): domain Eukaryota; kingdom Metazoa; phylum Chordata; class Mammalia; order Chiroptera; family Phyllostomidae; genus Micronycteris; species Micronycteris hirsuta. The sequence continues at coordinate 10,745 of PVJI01017732.1, read as the reverse complement.
AAGTAGGTGTTGTCACTGTCCCCACAAATAAATTAAGTCCTTTATTTTCAACTTTCTCATTCCTTCCCTAGAAGAAAAATTAGATAGATGATATCCCAAAATTAGGGATAGATAGATGATCAATGGTAGATAGATGATAGATAGATAGAAAGATAGATGATAGAGGAGAGAGACCTATAAAATATAGTGCTGCATTGTTTACCTTTGAAAATCTCGCACATGTCCGTCTACTCTATCAATTATGTATTATGTATCTTGCTTTGTAAAAATAACATGTTTTTATTATTGGTTTAAATGTATAGTATTTTCTTAACATTTTTATTGTTGTTCAATTACAGTTGTCCCCATTTCTCCCTGTTACGCCCCCTCTTAAAATATACATAATTTTTAAATTTTTGTTAAATTAATACATACACACAGTGTACAAATGTTAAGTGTGAAGTTGGATGAGAGTTTGCCAAGTGAGCTGCCCCTCAGAAGCCTCAGGCAGACTGTGTACAGGACGGAACACTGTCAGTACAAGGGAGCTGCTGTGGGAGTCCAGGGACAACGCCCCCCAGGAGTCACTCTTCTCACTTCTAGTAACATGTATCGGGTTTGTTATTACTTTAACTCAAATAAATGGAATTGTAAAATATAAACATGCCAAATATCTATCACTCAGCACTATGTCTGTGAGGTTGGTTTTTCTTTAGTGTGGAACAGCAGTTCTTACCCTTTCATTGCTTGATAGTGATACATTATATTGCTGATGGTATTTGGGTTATTTCTAGTTTTTCCACTACCAGTGAGTATGTAAATTGACATTATCACTTTGAAAACCATTGAAACTAATACGATCTACTAAATCCAGTAATCTAATTTGCTAAAGCAAAAAATATAACAATACCCTCTAAGCCATCAATTTCACTTTGAAGTAAATATCTAACAGAAATGCATATACATCAGCATCAAAAATACATACACAGAATGTTCAATAGAATATGATTTATGGTAGCCAACATTATATTTTTTCAGTTGTAGCCTGTTGATATATGGACACAGTTCAGTCTCTTTAAATGCTTTAGACCTTTACATTGGATAAATATTAAGGTTTTGTTTTTGTTGTAAATAATATTGCAATGTCTCGTGATATCTTTGTATGAAATTTCTCTAAGATACACATAAACCCAGAAATTAAATTTCTTGATGTTTTTATAAATAACTGTTACTGGGTATTTATAAATTTATAAAACAATTATTCTTATGTGTCCCCACTAAAAATTGTAGAATTCTTGTATTCCACATGCTCAACAAACTGGGAATTGTCAGCATTATATTTGTGAATATATTTTATAATTACATTTTTGTGAATGAAGTTGACAGTGTTTGCTTTGATTTGTGTGTTCTTAATTAACATTGAAGTTGGAAAGCTGCTCAAATTTAGGGGGCATTTTGATTCCTCTATTTGGAATTACTTAACACATAACTCAATTGGGTTGTTTTTCCTTTTGAATATGAAGTTTTTCACATATTTTGTGTGTAAACCCTGTTGTATTATATGTATCATAAAAACATTTTGTTGTTATTATATTTTTTAAAAATATATAATCTTTATTATATTTTTTCTGTTACCATTCAGTCCCCCTGGTAGCCCCGTCCCCAGCAGTCACTACCCTGCTGTCCATGTCCGTGAGTCCTTTTCTTTTTTTTCCCAATCCCTCCACCCCCTAACCTCCCCTGCCCCTGATGAGGTGTCGTCTGTTCTCTATGAGTCTGTCTCTATTTTGCTTGTTAATTCTGTTTGATCATTAGACTCCACATATGAGGGTATTTATATGGTTTTGTCTTTCTCTGACTGGCTTATTTCACTAAGTATAATGTTCTCCAGGTCCATCCATACCATTGCAAAGGGTAAAATTTTCTTCTTTTTTATGGCTGAGTAGAATTCCATTGTGTAAATATCCCATAGTTGTTTTATCTATTTATCACCTGGACCCTTGGGATGTTTCCATATCTTAGCAATTGTAAATAATGCTGCAATGAATATAGGAGTGCATATGTGCTTTCAAATTAGTGTTTTGGGTTACTTCGGATATTTTCCCAGAACTGGGATCAGTGGGTCAAAAGGCAGATCCATTTTTAATTTTGCAAGATATCTCCACACTGCTTTTCACAGTAGCTTCACCAGTCTGCATTCCCACCAACAATGCAAAAGGGTTCCCATTTCTGCACATTGTTGCGAACACTTGTTTTTTGATTTATTGATTGATGATAGACATCCTGACAGGTGTGAGATGGTATCTCATTGTGGTTTTTATTTGCATTTTTCTGATGATTAGTGACGTTAATCATCTTTTCATATATCTATTGCCCATCTGTATGTCCTCTTTGGAGAAGTGTCTATTCAGGCCTTTGCCCATTTTTTAATTAGGTTTGCTTTTTTTGGTGTTGAGTTTTGTAAGTACTTTATTAATTTTGGATATTAACCCCTTATCGGATGTATTGGCAAATATGTTCTCCCATTCTGTGGGTTGTCTTTTTATTTTGTTAGTGATTTCCTTTGCTGTGCAAAGAAATTTTTAGTCTGATGTATTTCATTTGTCTATTTTTTCTTTTGTTTTCCATGCTGGGGGAAATATATCCAATAAAAAATTTCTATGACTGCCCTGACTGGTGTGGCTCACTGGATCAAGTGCCAGCCTGTGAATCAAAAGTTTGCCTGTTCAATTCTCACCTAGGTCACATGCCTGGGTTGTGGGCCAGGTCCCCAACAGGGGGTGTGTGAGAGGCAACTGCACATTGGTGTTTCTCTCCCTCTCTTTCTCCCTCCCTTCCCCTCTCTAAAATAAATAAATGAAATCTTTAAAAAAAATTTTTACGAGCAGTGTCTGAGATTTTACTGCCCATGTTTTCTTCTAAGGTTTTTATGGTTTCATATCTAACTTTGAAGTCTTTGATCCATTTTAAAGTTATCCTTGTGTGTGGTATAAGAAGGTGGTCTAGTTTCATCTTTCTGCAGGTTGTCCGTCTAATTTTCCCAATACTGTTTATTGAATAATCTATCTTTACCCCATTGTATGTGCTTCCTTCCTTTGTTGAATACTAATTGACTATAAAGGAGTAGATTTATATCTGGGCTCTCTATTCTGTTCCCTTGATTTCTGTGTCTGTTTTTATGCCAGTACCATGCTGTTTTTATTACTATGGCCTTATAGTATAGTTTCATGTTAGGTAGCATGATTCCTCCAACTTTTTCTTCTTTTTCAGGATTGCTGTTGCTCTTTGGAGCCTGTTGTGGTTCCATATAAATTTTTGAAATATTTTTTCTAATTCTGTGAAATATGTCTTGGAATCTTGATAGGACTTGCATCTATAGATTTCTTTGGGTAGTATAGACATTTTAATGATGTTAATTCTTCCTATCCATGAACACTGTATGTATTTCCACTTATTTGTATCTTCTTCAATTTCTTTCTTTAATGTCTTATAATTTCTGAGTATATATCTTTTACATCCTTGGTCAGGTTTATTCCTAGGTATTTTATTCTTTTTGAAGCAGTTGTGAATGGGATTGTTTTCTGAATTTCCCTTTCTGTTAGTTTGTTATTGGCATATAAAAATGCAACTGATTTCTAAATATTAATTTTGTATTCTGCTACTTTGCTGAATTCATTTATCAGTTCTAGTAGTTTCTTAGTGGAGTCTTTGGGGTTCTATATGTACAGTAATCATGTCTTCTGCAAATAAAGACAGTTTTACTTCTTCCTTTCCCATTTGGATGCCTTTTATTTCTTCTCCTTGTCTGATTGCCATGGCTAGCACTTCCAGTGCTATGTTGAATAAGAGAGGTAAAAGTGGACATTCATGTCTTGTTCCTCATCTTACGTGGAACACTTGTAGTTTTTGCCCATTGAATATGATGCTGGCAGTGGTTTTGTCATATATGGTCTTTATTATACTTAGGTATGTTCCCTCTATTCCCACTTTGCTGAGAGTTTTTATCATAAATGGATGCTAGATTTTATCAAATGCTTTTTCTACCTGTGTTGATATAATCATGTGGTTTTTATCCTTCTTTTTGTTTATGTGGTAAATTACATTTATTAATTTACAAATGTTGTACCAACATTGCATTCCAAGAATAAAACCCACTTGAACATAGTACATGATCTTCTTGATGCATTGCTATATTTGGTTTGATAATATTTTGCTGAGGATTTCAGCATCTATGTTCATCAGTAATATTGGCCTATAATATTTTTTGTAGTGTCTTTATCTAGTTTTGGAATTAGGATAACTTTGTCATCATAAAATGAGTTTGGGAGCCTTCCCTCCTCTTGAATTTTGTGAAGTAGTTTGAGAAAGAGAGGAATTAATTTTTGGAATGTTTGGTAAAATTCATCCATGAAACCATCTAGTCCAGGGTTTTTGTTTGTTGGAAGTTTTCTGATTACTGCTTCAATTTCATTAGGTGTTGTAATCTGTCTATTCAGATTCTCTGATTCTTTCTGATTTATTTTTGGAAGGCTATATGTTTCTAAGAATTTATCCATTTCATTCAGGTTGTCCAATTTGTTGGCATATTATTGTTCATAATATTTTCTTACAATCCTTTGTATTTCTGTGGTGTCAGTTGTTATTCTCTTTCATTTCTGGTTTTATTTGTTTGAGTCCTTTCTCTTTTTTCTTGGTGAATCTTCTTAAAGATTTGTCAGTCTTGTTTATCTTTGTAAAGAAACTGCTCTTTGATTTATTGATATTTTGTATCTTTTTTTAGACTCTATTTCATTTATTTCTGCTCTGTTCTTAATTATTTCCTTCCTTGTACTCACTTTGGGCTTTGTTCATTGTTCCTTTTAAAGTTCCTTTAAAAGTGAAGTCAGATTGTTTATTTGAGCTTTTTCAGGTTTTTGGAGATAGCCCTGTAATGCTATGAATTTCCCTCTTAGGGTTGCTTTCTCAGTGTCCCACAGATTTGGGATTGTTGTGTCCTCATTTTCATTTGTTTCAAGATATCTTTGATTTCTTCCTTGATCTCATTGTTGACCCATTCATTGTTTAATAACATGTTATTCAGTTTCCATGTATGTCTTTCTATGTTTTTCAGTGTTTTTCTTGTGCTTAATTTCTATTTTCATAGAATTGTAGTCAGAGAAGATGCTTGATATGATTTCAATCTTCCTAAATTTATTGTGACTTGTTTTATGTCCTAACATATGGTCTATCCAAGATATTGTTCCTGTGCACTTGAAAAGTATGTATATTCTGCTGCTTCGGGGTGAAATGCTCTGAAGATATCAATTAAATCCATTTGATCTAGTGTGCCATTTAAAGCTGCTGTCTCTCTGTTGATTTTCTGCCTGGAAGATATATCCATTGAAGTCAGTGGGGTGTTAAAATCCCCGACTATGACCATATTTCTGTAGATCTCTTCTTTTATGTCCATCAGTATTTGCTTTACATATTTAGGTGCTCTTAACGTTGAGTGCATAAATGTTTACTAGGGTTATATCCTCTTGTTGGATTGTTCCCTATATTATTATGTAGTGTCCTTCTTTGTCTCTTACTGTAGCCTTGGTTTTAAAGTCCATTTTGTCAAATATAAGTAGCTACTTCAGCTTTTTTTTTCTTTTCCATTTGCATGAAATATATTTTTCCAACCCTTTTAGTGTGTGTGTATCTTTCAATCTGAGATGGGTCTCTTGCAGGCAGCATATATTTGGGTCTTGTTTCCTTTTTTTATTTTAAGATTTTATTTATTTATTTTAGACAGGGGGAAGGGAGGGAGAAAGAGGGAGAGAAACATCAGTGTGTGGTTGCCCCTTGTGTGCCCCCTACTGGGGCCTGACTTGTCCAGCAACCCAGACATGTGCCTTGACTGGGAATTGAACCAATGATCGTTTGGTTCGCAGGCTGGCACTCAATCCACTGAGCCACACCAGGCAGGGCTGGGTCTCATTTTCTTATCCATTTACATTTAAGGTGATTATTGATAGATAAAGATGTTGTGCCATTTTATTGTTAGGCTGTTTTCCTTTTTTCCCCCTCTTTCTTCTTAAAGCAAGCCCTTTAACATTAGTTGAAGTATTGATTTGGTGTTAACAAACTCCTTTAGCTTTTTCTTGTCTGGGAAGCTCCTTATTTCTTCTTTAATTTTAAATGATAGCCTTGCTGGGTAAAGTATCCTTGGATATAGGTTTTTACTTTTCATCACCTTGAGTGTTTCATGCCACTCTCATCTGGCCTGAAATGTTTCTGATGAGTAATCAGATGACAGTCTGATTGATGCTCCCTTGTAGGTAACTAGCTGCTTTTCTCTGTGGCTCTCAGGATTCTCTCCTTGTCTTGATAATTATGATATGTGTCAATGTAGGTCTCTTTGGGTCTTGTTTGGGACTCTCTGAGCTTCCTGGACTTGTATGATTTTTTCCTTCACAAGATCAGGGAAGTTTTTTATTATTTCTTCAAGTAGGTTCTCAATACCTTGCTTACTCTCCTCTCTTTCTGGTATTCCCATGATATGGATGTTGTTATGCTTCATATTGTTCAAGATGTTTCTTATGCTCTCCTCTCTTTTTTTAATTCTTTTTTCTTCCTGATGCTCTGCCTGATTATTTTTCTACCTTGTCTTCCAAAACAGCAATTCTGTCCTTTGCTTCATCTAACCTACTGTTTATTACTTCCAGTGTATTATTGATCTCAGATATTGCATTCTTATTTTTTACTGATTCTTTTTTATGTTTTCTATGTCTTTTTTCATGCTGTTGAATATCTTTACAATCATTACTCTAAACTCTCTGTTAAGTTTTTTACTTCAATTTCATCTAGTTCTTCTGGAAATTTCTCTTGTTCTTTCATTTGGGGTCTATTTCTTTGTCTTCCCATTTTGGCTGCTTCTTTGTATTTTCCACTTTAGATGTTAAACTAATCAGCCATTAATCTCATCTGTTGATAATCTAAGCAATCTGTAATCAGCAGTCAGATGTAAGCAGCACAGGGAAGGGCGGAGTAATTGCTGTGGGCAGGGCTATTGCTTCCCCTCATGCTGATGCCATTCATAGGGTAGTGCTCTGCCTGAGAATGCTGGCACCTACAGTGTGGGGGATGACTCAGCACATGGATCCTGGCAGCTGTTCCCTCCATTTTCTCCTCAGAGCTACCAACCCCAGACTCTCCTCAAGCATCTCTAGTCCACTCTGCTCTCCATTTGCTCACACCCAGGGTAAGCGGCTGAAAATGAATTTTTGCTTTGGCCCTTTAAAAGACTCTCTGAATCTCCAGGCATCTCTCCCTGGCTGACAGAAACTGTGCTGCTTTTCACAGCTTAATGTTATCTGGGTTCCTTTCCAGCTCTGGTGCTGTAGGCTAGGTTTGGACCCCACACTTCTCAGGGGGAAACCCCTTGGTACTAAAATATCCCTCTGGCACGTCAGCTACGACTCATAGGAGCCTAGCCAGCCCTCTTGCTTCTCTTCCACACCCCCTAGCAGTCACATTGTACTCAAGTGTTTTCTTCTGTCCATCTGTGGTTGTAAGGCTCCTCTGTAGCTAGTGTTCAGTTGGTTGTTCAAGACGGTTTCTCTACAGTTTAGTTGTATTTCCAGACTTGTCCTGGGAGGAGGTTAGTGTTGCTTTTCCTTACTCCCCTGCCATCTTGTATCCCCCTAAAAATATATTTTTTAAACCATATCTTGCCTTTATACTTTATGGAGTCTATCATAAGACAGAAAAATTTGTTTTTATGTAATCATACATACGAATTATTTTTTCTTTTCTGATTTGCTTTTATATGATGCCTAAATATCTATCTCACCATTATGGAAAGGTGATACTATATTATTTCTTATAGTTTTAAAGTCTTGCTTTCCAAATTAATGTCTTTTATTAACCTGGATTTTATTTTTTAAATGTGTGTTATAGAAAAACTATTTTTAATCATTCAGAATGCCATTTGTTCCAACATTTATTGAACAGTCTATTTTGTGCCACTTGATTTGTATAATATCCTCAGTCATATACGAAAATAATATACACACTATCTGTAGTTTTTACATCTTTATTTGGAAAATAAAAAAAACTTCTGTGAGAAGTTTTGCAGTGAAATGGAACAGAGGAATGGGGTGAAAACTGGATAGAGATATATATTTGAGTAATGTCTACTATAGCTCCTCAAAAACCTTCAATATTACTTTTCCATAGTCACAACTCCATGTTCTGTAGGCTAAGACACTGCCCTGTCTACGTGGAGCACTAGCTATATCCTCACTGGAACTTGCTGGTCTTTAATTTCACACTTTGACTTACTTTCTCATATGTCAGATTCAGGTCATTTGGTTCATCAACTCATTGATGCCTAAAGTATCCTGATTCATTCATTTCTCTTTTCTTTTCTTTTTTTTTCATTTTCTCAAGAAAACTTTTTTTTTGTTTTTTTTTTCAGTTTCTCGAGAAAGTTTTATTTCATTTTATTTTATTTAGTTTTTTCTATTTCTTTTTTCTTTTTATTTAATTTTTATTATATTTTTTCCATTACCATGTAGTCCCTTCATATGCCCTTCACCCTAGCAATCACCACACTATTGTCCATGTCCATGAGTCCTTTTCCCTTTTTGCTCAGTCCCTATACCCTCTAAACTCCCCTGCCTAGCTGTCATCTGCTCTCCATCTTTGAGTCTATCTTTGTTTTGCTTGTTAGTGCAGTTTGCTCATTAGATTCCACGTATTAGTAAAATCTGTTGGTATTTGCCTTTCTCTGACTGGTTTATTTCACATAGCATAATATTCTCAAAGTCCATCCATACTGTTGCAAAATTTTCTTCTTTTTTTGGCCAAGTAGAATTCCACTGTGTAAATGTCCCATAGTTGTTTTATCCACTCATCTATTGAATGAACATTTGGGCTTTTTTTTTTTAAGATTTAATTTATTTATTTTTTGACAGAAGGGAAAGGAGGGAGAAAAAAGGGAGAGAAACATCAATGTGTGGTTGCTTCTCACGTGGCCCCCACTGGGGATCTGGCCTGCAACCCAGGCATGTGCCCTGACTGGGAATCAAACCGGCGACCCTTTGGTTTGCAGCCCACACTCAATCCACTGAGTTATACTAGCCAGGGCAACACTTGGGGTTTAAAGCAAGATTTTCATATCTTGGCAGTTGTAAACAACACTGCACTGAACATAGGGGTGCTTATGTTCTTTTAAATTAGTGTTTTGGGTTCCTTCAGATATATTCCCAGAAGTGGGATTGCTGGGTCAAAAGTCACTTCCATTTTCAATTTGTTGATGTATTTACATACTGCTTTCCACAGTGGTTACACCAGTCTGCATTCCCACCAACAGTGCAATAGGGTTCCCCTTTCTTCACAATCTCACCAGCACTTCTTGTTTATTGATTTATTGATGATAGCTGTTCTGACAGGTGTGAAATGGTATCTCATTATGGTTTTAATTCGCATTTCTCTGATGATTCATGACATTGAACATCTTTTTATATGTCTGTTGGCCATCTGTTACAGCTCCGATATCCACTGGCTAGTGTTGTTTTAAGGCTGCTTTATCTTGTAGTAACAAGATTGTGTTGTATTCAGAAAGTATGCTCCCATAAGAGAAGCAGCAAATCTATCGTTCACCTAGTAGCCAAAATAATTTTAAATTACTTAAGTTAGTTGTTTCTAAGCAGGAGTATTTTGTTCTTAACTCACAGGGGAGGTTTGACAGCATCTGGTGACACTTTTGGTTGTCACACCTGGGGAGGTGTTACTGGCATCTGTTGGATAGAGGCCTAAGGTGCTATTAAAGCTCCTACAGCTCAAAGGACAGTCCTTCAAAATGAAGAATTATCCAACCCAAAATGTCAATAGCGCTGAGGTTGAATAACACAGATTTAGCCAATCACATCAGTCTCTCTGCAGCAAGCTCTTTGATGTTTTTCCATTGTTCCTTAAAGTAAGGTGATATCCTTACAACCTACACTGCATGGTCCAGTCTGTAGTGACCTCTCCTCTCCATCACGTTTCACTCTTCATGTTACTTTCTCCAGGATTCTAGACACACTTCCTTTGAAAATTTCCTCCTTAGGGACTCTTTCCTAATGACAAGGAATTCCCTGTCACTGTTTTTGCATATCTTAGTTCCCTGTTCATTTCCTTTGTAGAAAACCACAATTTGTAATTCTATACTTATGTATTTGTGACTTATTTATTTTTTTCTTTTCCAGACCATAGCTAATTACACTTAGAGATTCCATATAATTGCTTTCTTTGCAGTATAATATAACCATTTCACTCTAATGAAAGATAGTAGATCTAATGATTTACATATGCATAAATAGAAAAATAATATAATAAATATGTAAGTAATATTTATGAAGAGTGAAATTATTAGCAACTTGTATTTTCCTTTTACTTATAAGTATTTTCTATTTTTTCCACAACAGACATCATTTTGGAGAATATAAATGCTCTAAGACAATAAAAACAAATTCTCAAAATATCCACTATAATCATAAAATAGTAGTGCATAATGCTGTTTTAGATCCATAAAGCTTCAAAATGCCCTCTGATATCACTTTGGAATTGTTCTCATCTGACCATCTCAGATAGTATATTGTGGAAACACCTGTGATTGTTCGATGGGAATAGTTTCTTCTGTAGCAGTGTGGTCGCCTGCTATTTTGTGTGGGTGCTATTTTTGTGAAGTTACATGCAAGTACTTGTCAGGACACATTTCATAACAGTAACAGAATTAGTTTTCAAACCACAAAAAA
>PVJI01017731.1:0-34947 GCA_004026765.1 Micronycteris hirsuta | reverse complement strand
ACCCGTGGGCAGAATACCATACTTAGCTTGGAATCGGGAGTTGGCAGGCTGGATGGAAAATGTTGGGAGAAAATGTAAGAAGGCCCAGCGGTCTGGGTTCCATCCCTCCGTCCCACACCTCCCCCCAAGGACAGCAGCAAGCCTTCCACGCACGGATGCCAGAGGGTTTGCCTGCACTTGGGGTGAGAACTTGCCCCTCGTAGGAATTCAACCCAGGAAGAGGGAGCAGATTCACACTCGACCTGTACTTCCCTTCCAGCTTGAACAGATTTGGCCTCGGAGAGCTAAAAGGTTGGAGTTCAGAGGCACAATTTGCTGTTCCCGTGTTTGATGGAGAAGCTGGGATTAAGAGAGGGACAGTGCCTGGTAACAGAGTGGGAAAGATGTATTCCAGGGTCCCCGCCCTCGGTGCAGCTGCTTCAGATACAGCGAGAAGTCAGAATTAGCGTCTTCAGCCTTTCTGACCTCTGGCTACAGGTCAGGCTCCCATCACTGTAGCAGTGTTGCTCCGAGACTGGGGCTCCTCAGGCTTCTGGCCTGGAGGCTGGACTTGTCCTTTTGGGAGCACTTGGGCCATTGCAAGAGGTGGTGGGACCCTGAGCACTGGTATGGATGTGCGGCTTAGGCTGAGTCACCTGTGGCCCATCTCACCTTTGCGCTACCACTGGCAAAACGTGTCAAAGAACATCCAGCTGCCTGCTCGAGACAAGGAGTTAGAGGGCCTGGTGCCCAGTTCCCTGAAGTGCCATTCCTTCTAGCCGCCAGTGAGGGCTGTTGAGGTCTACCGTTTGGGGGATAAATCTCATCCCTTGGGAGTACGTAGCCTTGATAGTAGGTCTGCATTTCATTCACCCACCCACCCACCCACCCACTCACTCACTCACTCACTCGCTGTTAATTTATAAGCACGCATTTCTTGCGGACCAGTCTGGCCTTGGCATTATCCCACCTCTGTGGGTGGTGGCTTCTTTCCAGATAGTACTTTCCACCCATAGTCTTGAATGTTTTGAATGGAAACCTATAGAACCATTAATCCTATTTTTGTAACCCCTTTCATCCTAGAAAATGGAACACAGGAATAGTTTTCAAAATACATAAGTATATTGGAATAGGTTCCACCTATCTGAACATCTGTTGAATAGGTTGCCTCTAGAAATGTGGCAGCAATTATCTCTGTAACTCCGACTTCTGCTGCTCACTGCCTCAGACGTCCCCAAGGGCACTGCAGGTGACGGTTGCTTGCTTTTTCTGAATATCTTAAATTTAAAAGCAAGCAGTTTCAGGCACCTTGTCTGTGCCAGACATCACCGGTCTAATTAAGGTTCTGTATATGAGGCAGACCTTTTTCAGACATGTTCACAAACAACCCAAAGGAAAGGCAGACTTGACACAAAGGCACAGAGACAAGGCTGTGGAAGGCAGGGAGGGAAAGGTCATTTCGTATGGGACAGTCGAGTGTGATTTATCAGGAGGACGTGGATTTCAGTTGGCCTCTCAGAGGTGGTCATCGAGTAAGTCAGGGTTTCCCAAACTTGTCTGATCATAAGAATGAGCTGGGCTGCTTATTGAAAGCATGGATCTTCAGATCCCTCCCCAGGGGAAGAGCTTGGGAGTCTCTATTTTCAATAGTTTGGAAGTCCCTAGTGGTTCTTTTAAAAATAAATTAAAAAATAAGAAGGAGAAGAGGAAGAAGATGATGATAGAGGAACATAATTAAAAGAATAAAATGGCAATAAATATATACCTATCAATAATCACTTTTAATGTGCATGGCTTAAATGCTCCAATCAAAAGACACAGGGTAGCTGAATGGATAAGAAAACAAGACCCATATATCCGCTGTCTCCAAGAGACTCGCCTCAGAACGAAAGTTATACACAGACTGAAAGTAAAGCAAGGGAAAAGATAGTTCATGCAAATGGAAAGGGGTAAAAAAGCCGGGTTAGCCATACTTATATCTGACAAAATAGACTTTAAAACCAAGGTTATCATAAGAGACAAAGAAGGACACATAGTGGTAAATGGTGTTAACAATCCAACAAGAGGATACAACCCTGGTAAACATTTACACGCCCAACATTGGGAAACCTAAATATGTGAAGCAAATCTGGATGGACATAAAGCGAGAGAATGACAGAAATTCAGTCATAGTGGGGAATTTTAACACCTGATTGACTTCAATAGATAGATCCCCCAGACAGAAAATCAACAAGGAGACAGCAGCCTTAAATGACACTCTAGATCACATGGACTTAATTAATATCTTCAAGCATTTACCCCAAAGCAGCAGGATATACATTCTTTTCAGGTGCACATGAAAAAAAAAGATAATTAATGTTACTGAGCACTTACTATGTGCCAGACACTCTTCTAAGAATTTTAGGTGTATTAACTCACTCAGCCTCCCCAGCAACCCTGCGAGGTGGGGCTGTTTTTCCTACCTCTTTGAGGTACAGATATGTTCAGTATCACCTGTGACCTAAGAAGAGAGGTTACCATATTCTGCAGTGTATAATGTGTTGCCGTGTATTATGCGCTCCCGTGTATAGTGTGCACCCAAGTTTTTGTCCCAAACTTTCAGGAAAAAAACCTTTCGTTTTAATTTTTTAATTCTTTTTATTTATATGTAAAAACAAAGCCAATGATCATATTCCAGGGTATTACATGCACACGGATATTGTCATTGCTTTCTAGAGTTACACTTTTAACACATATGCATAAATATAAGAATTAAAAACAATTATGTAAATGTGTAATTAGTACTACCCGTGTATAATGCACATCCTTTTTTTTTCTCCTCAAAAATTTGGGCAAAATAGTGCACGTTATACACGGCAAAATATGGCAGTTTGACTTGGAGCCAAGGGGAAGAGCAATGGAAATGGAGGGCTTGGTGCCACCTGCTGGTCACCCGTGGACCTCCTTCTTGGTTGGTTCTACAGTTTCGTTCTGGCGCCCCCCAGCGGCTCTGGCACAGATGATCTTCCCCTGCTCAGCCCGTCCAGAAGTGCAAGTGGTTGTCCTGTGGTGACAGAGGCTGTGGTGGCTGCGCCCCCTGGTGTGCCCCTGTCTGTCTCTCCCTCAGGGGTCACCGACAAGATCCACTTGGTGTTATGTGCTGAGCACCTACTGTGTGTCAGGCATGATGCTATACAAAGGTTCCTTCATTTCTATGCAATTCTGAGAGGTAGGGACAGATAAGGAAACTGAGGCTCAGAAAGATGAACTCACCCAAGGTCACACAGCTTGTGAAAGGCAGAGTTCAAACTCGGCTTTCCCTTTCTTCATGATGGTGCCCCTTCGAAGGGGGAAGGCCCTGGGAAGAGGACCAGCCTAGAATGTGGCTCACCCAGCCTCGTTCGGTCAGCAGGCCTCTCTGACCAAAAAGAGCTTATCAATGTAGAAAGTAGAAAAGAGCTTATCAATGTCTAGATGCTACAAAACTTACCAGGTTGATGCTTTCAGTTTCCCAAGCAGTGAACAAGTGGGTCAGAGGGGTGGGACAGGGGAAGAGAGAAGACCCTTGCAACTCAGGAAGCAAGGCCCTGAACTTGCACTGAAGGGCAATATGCCAGCCGGCTGTAGCCTCTGGGGCAGTCCTTAGCAGAAATGCCCTCTGTGGGCCCCAGAGACACTGTGGCTAGGTCCCAAAGTCTATCCAAGCAGGAAGGATGTACTACACTTCCAGCCTGGGCAACGGAGCACGCCAGACAAGGCAGTTATGGCTGGAAGGAGTAAGCTGATAGATACTACTGCGCTAGCCAGAGGGAGCCAATCGATCACAGCTCCAAGTATAGTAGGTTACAGCCGATGAATTTGCTGAGGCTCGTTATTGAGGATACTTTCCTGTTCCTGTAGTATTATTTTAAGCTTCCATTCTCCATAACTAAAGACACAACTGGAGTACAAGAATGATCCCTTATACATCTGCAGTCATTTGGGGAATGGAAGCTGCCCGGCAGTTACTTTTTTGCTGACAAAATCATGTCTGGATCTCTCAGTTCATGACCACCACTGAAACGACCCAGCCTAGGTGTTCCCTGAATCCCCCAAAAGCTTTGTGGGTGCAGGCAGAGTCCCCCAAGCAGGAAACCAGGAGACCTGGGCCCTCCTTGCAAAATGGAAGACTGGGACTCCGGAAGCTGCAGAAAGTGCCCAGCGCCCCCGTGCCTCGGGCTTTCCTGCCAGCCTCCCCATGCTGCCCTGGGCCAGACTCCCTGCCAGCCCGGCTCCGCGATCCCGTGGTCTGACAGCCCCCTTCTGTTCCCACAGCGTGTCGGGCGGGGAGCTGTTCGAGCGCATCATCGATGAGGACTTTGAGCTGACAGAGCGAGAGTGCATCAAGTACATGAGGCAGATCTCGGAGGGGGTGGAGTACATCCACAAGCAGGGCATCGTCCACCTGGACCTCAAGCCCGAGAACATCATGTGTGTCAACAAGACAGGCACCAGGATCAAGCTCATCGACTTCGGCCTGGCCAGAAGGCTGGGTAAGGCCGACCCACCTCTCCTGTTGTCACCAGCGTGTAGTCGCTATGGCTGCGGCTGCGGCCGTGTCTCATACGCTGGGTATTAGAGCACATTGCACAATATTGGAGTTAAAATCAGAGACCGTGGAGATGGCTCAGGTTCAAATCCTGCCCCTACCACTCACTAGTTGTATGACTCTTAAGTCTCAAATTCCTCATTCGTAAAATGGGGCAATAGCACGGCCCACCTCACAGGGTTGTGAAATGGGTTGATGTGGGGACAGCGGTCGGTGCAGTGCCTTGTGCATGGTAAGTGAGCGCTATGCAGCAATGCATCGTTGCTGTTGTCTCCTTCTGGATGGCGCTTCAGCAGCAAAACTCGCTTTGGTGATGGTGCTTCCCCACATTTGTATCCTACAGAGTTTCCAGAGCACTTTTACACGTGCCTCCTCTCATCTGATTCTGTAGGCAGGGCAGATTTTATGAGCCCCAGTTTATAAACTAGGAAAACGAGGTTCACAGTAGCTTTGCCCAGCAGGTTCTACCAAGAGCTGGAGCGAGAATAAGGACCCCAGGCCTAGTCCAGGCTTTAGAAATGTATCTGCTGTTCCTGTGCAGTGAGGGGAGGTGGCAGGAGGTGGTCGGGCCTTCATACCCAACCCCGAGGTCAGATCGTTTTGGCAGATAATTATCTGCCTCTCACATCATCCCCACCCACCCTGCCTGTGTAGCTCTTTGATGTTTCAGGAATCAAGGAAACAGCTTCCCCCCTACAGCCCTGACCACTGCCTTGTCAACAAGGGGCCTGAGTGATGGCATGAGCTGGCCTTTCTTTCACTGCCCTGCAGGGAGCGAATGTCCACCTGGTAAATCTTCTCCCATGGAGCCCAGTCCCAGCTGAGGCCGTGTAGGTAGCAAAGAGGAAAGTGAGGGAGTGAGGTCCTGCCAGGCTCTGACTCGCTGGCGCGGGGTGCCCCGGGGTTGGGCGACTGCACCTGCTCTGCCCTCTCCAGCTGAAGGCACAGGGTGGGGGCCACCGCTGCTGTGCAGGGCCTGCCTCTGGGCAGGAGCCACTATCGGTTTAAACCAACAGGGCACACACAGCTGGCCTGGGGCAGGCTGGCAGGGTCACAGCCCAAGGAGCACAACATGCAGGCTCCCTGGGTGAGGAGCTGTGTGGGGACAGAGGTCCACCGAGGACCAGAGGACTGGGAAGGTTCAAATGTAGTAGGAAGAGTCACGTTGGAGCTGGAGCAGAACTTCCATGCCTGAGAGCCATTTAGTGCTTTTTCTTAGAATGCTTGCTGCGGGCTCTGAAGTTAAACAAGACCAGATGCAGCGTGCAGGCCCGAGGGGTGCCGCCCCCACGGCCGAGGGGTCCTCCAGGAGCCGGTACCTCTGTGCATGCTTCTGGACATCTCTTGTCCTTTATGGCTCGGAGGCACCACCTTGGGGTTAAGGTTTTTCCCAATTATACTCCAGGCAGCTCTTGGGAGGAGAGACAACCAACCCACTACCCACGGACAGGCCGTGGAGCAGGAAGAACACGGCCCAGGAGTCGGGCCCCCGGCCCAGGAGTCGATCAACGCTGTTAACTGGGCGGGTAAATCGTGCCGCTTCCCTGGGCCTCCCCGTGCTCCTCTGGAGCAGGGGGGCATACCTCCTTCTTAGGGTTGTTGAGACTATTATAATAAATAGGGGAGTCCTTGTAAGCCCTGGCCAGGAGGCTCAGTTGGTTAGAGCGTCATCCGGATACGCCAAGGTTGCAGGTTCGACCCCAATCAGGGCACAGACAGCAATCAGCCACTGAATTCATCAGTAAGTGGAATAGCAAATAGATGTTTCTCTTTCTCACTGTCCCTCCCTCTCTTTCTCTCCCCCTTCCTCTCTCTCAAAAAAAAAAAAAAAAAAAAAAATCAGCCCTGGCTGGTGTAGCTCAGTGGATTGAGCGCGGGCTGGGAACTGAGGGGTCACAGTTTGATTCCCAGTCAGGGCACATGCCTGGGTTGTGAGCAAGGTCCCCGGTGGGGGCCACGTGGGAGGCAACCATACATTGCTGTTTCTCTCCCTCTCTTTTTCCCTCCCTTCCCTTCTCTCTAAAAGATAAATAAAATCTTAAAATAAAAATTTTTTTAAAATCAGTAAATAAATTTTTTTTTGTTTTAAAAAGAAAGTCCTTCTAAAGCAGACAGCAGGATTGCAGCACACAGTGGATGTGAGAGTTTGTGATCGAGCCCAGCCACAGCCCCTGCCTCGGGGCACTCGCGGGAGAGACAGACACAGGAGAGAGCATTTGGGGGAGGGGCTTTAACAGCCTCTCCTGTACTGCCCCCCACCCGAAGACATTTGAAGTGAGGGTTCAGTTAGTCAGTTTCATGGGTGTGTCACTGAACTTCTTTAATGGGGAGGCCAGTGTCTGTGCCATTCTGCTGGGGGCCGGGTCTTGTCTGTGTCTCTCTCGGGCACACGGATGAGGGTACGTGCACACTATGGGTGGTCTCCACAGTGTTCTGGCGACTGATTCCCCTCTATCCTGGTTACAGAGAATGCAGGGTCTCTGAAGGTCCTCTTTGGCACCCCGGAGTTTGTGGCACCTGAAGTGATCAACTATGAGCCCATTGGCTATGCAACGGACATGTGGAGCATCGGGGTCATCTGCTACATCCTGTGAGTCACAGATACCTGGGGTTGGGGGCAGAGAGTCCCACAGGAGGGTCCACATGCCACCCTGACATTCAAGGGGCCAGGGTGGCTCATGAAGGGGAGCCTGCGCCAGAGGCAGGAGGGTGGCGGGCTCCCATCTTACGCCCTGGCCTGCTCTTCTTGTGCTCCCATGAGGTCAGCAGCCCACTTCAAACTGCCATGGAAGCATCTAGCTTCACACAGCAGGATCTGCCTTCCGGGGCCCCCCACCATGCCTGATGCTGGCCAGCCTGGGGCCTTTGGTCAGGAGGGTGGCCATGTAGCAGGCACCGTGTCATCTGCCCTCACTCGGGTAGGTAGGGACATAGGGAAGGGGCCCAGGTGCACATCTCCTGTGGGTGTCATCGTTGTCTTCAGAGGGCAGCACCCCATCCTCACTGCAGAGGGATCCCAGCTGCCAGCCTCATCCCCGAGTCTCATATACGGACCGATTAACCAGCACTTTCGATGACGGACGCTTCAGCGAGGCCAGCAGACAACAGAAGGCCAACAGTCGTTAGAATTGTCAAGTCAGATGGGATGGTTCGAAGCCATCTCAGTTACCAATGCTAGAGAGAAAGAGGGTCAGTAATCCGGACCAGTGCTTCACAAACGGGAGCAGACGGGAATCACTAGGCCTTTTTTTCAGATTGCAGGGTCGGATTCAGAAGATCTGGGGTCCTGAGAATCCACATTTGTAGCAGGGTGCGGGTTGCCCGTGGTGCTGGTCCAGGGACCACACTCGCAGTTCCAGGCTCTAGAACACACCCTTTGGTGGGGTCTTGCTGGTTCAATCTCTGAGGCCCAGGCTGCAGGGAGCCGTCGGCCTCAGAGGCGGCTGCTGAGCTTGCGTGGCAACACACTGTTATGGGAGGGTGACCCAGAAGGTGTAGCCGTGCATGCGTTCGTCTTGAAAAGCATATTTCTTATTGGTAAAGCAAAAGGAAAAATTAAGTGTTTTCATAGAAAATATGAGGAGGACCCCTAAGAACGCTTTCTTAGACGCCGAGGTCTTAGGACCCAGTGTGATAAATGTCTCTAGGTGACTCTGCTACACTGCTACAAACGCTTTAGCCAAAGTGGAGTGGTTTTTTGTGCAGTGTGGCTTTTTCACGCGCTCGAGAGTTACTCTCACGGTGGCCTGTTAGCACAGCCTACCTCCGTTGAACCTGTATCACAGATTCTGTGCCCCAGAGAGTCACCCTCTTCCCTACCCAGTGTCACCCCCACCACCATCACCTCCCCCAGAGCAGCAGAGAAGAAGCCCCAGGGCAGGAGGGCCCTGCCTCTCCCTGCTCCAGCCCCACTCCAGGAAAAAGGTGCTGATGCATAAATAAAACCACGCCTGATTCTGGAGTCCTCGCTCCTTGGTGAATAAGGACTAGCAGGGCAGTGGAGCTGAGCCTGCCCCTTCTGGGGGTGCCCCAGCCTGGACGATGCTCGCACTGGATCTTGGGTCCTGAGGGAGACCCCTGAATTTTGAGAAAAAATCTTTGGTCGGCTTACTCTGTTCAAACTCAGCTGTCCTGAGCTCTGGCTTGGTCCCTGAGTCCTTCTGCGGACATCAAGAGACTTGCCTCACTGTCTCCATTGGTTTTCTCACTACGTGGAATTGAGATCATCTGTAGCCACGGATTTTCACCTGGGCTCTTGTTTAATCCTCAGAACAAACCTGGGAGCAGGCCATGGCAGGGATCCGATCTTCATTTGGCACGGCCGTGACCAGGGCCAAAGAATCCCACCTGGCTGTCCGCAACCCGCAGTCCTAGAGGGTCACCAGCCACCCCAGTTTTCCCAGGATTAACAAGTTTCCCAGGACGCAGGACTATTAGTGCTAAAGCGAGGACAGTCCTGGGCACACTCAGGCCTTTGGTCTGCCTGCGGATCGGGGACAGAGCAGTGACGAGACTGCTCAGCACATTTTCACAGCAAACACATCCATGTGACCTACACCCAGATCCTCCACCAAACTCCCTCAGGGCCCCCAGGATCCTAGTGCCCCTCTCCGTGACCCCCCCCCCAGATGTAACTATAACCCCATATCTACCGCCATGCGTTAGTTGTGCGTGTTCTCGAACTTGCTGTAGACAACATCATACAGAAAGACATGTCTGGCTTCTCTTGCTCAACACTGACTCTGAGGCCCATTCGGTTGCTGTGTGTGACTGCAGTCTGCTCGTGCTCAGTGCCGTCCGTTCTGTGAGCCTCATCCCACTGTGTGTCCATTCTATGCTGATAAGCTTTTGAATAGATTCCAGTTGGGGGTGTTGCAAGTATTCTGGTACGTGTGTGTTAGTGAATATATTTATGCATTTCTGTTGGATTTACATAATCTAGAACCAGAATTACTAAATCATAAGAACATTTTATGTTAAAGTGAAAATTCTTTTAACTGGAGGAACATAGTAATTTGGATAATAAGCTCTATTGTTTACTAGATTATTTTTAAAGCTAAGACCAAGAAATAGGGGAGAGCTTTTGAAGTGGAGAGAAGGTGATTTTGATGAGTGGGGCACCAGCCTGAAGTTCTCTGGGCAGGGGCGTGGGGAGGGGAGAGAGGTGCATGGCAGCCGGCAGGTCAGCCCTGAACAGCCCCGTCAGCCTCCCCAGGGCCCCGGCTCCAGCAGCCATCCCTGTGGGCCGCTTTGCCCTCTGGGACTTTTCCCGCTGGCTCTCACATTGGGAATTGAGGTCTGGCAGCTCCCCTCTGGAGCTAGGGCTCTCAGCAGAGCACATGGTGCTGAAAACAACAGTTGGAGCCAGCCAGATTGCTTCCTTTCAGTCCCTGCTATGCAAAAGTCTGGAGCTGCTCACCAGAAGTTCTCTGGCGCCCTGTGCACCCTCTGTCCCCCTCTTTGGAGCCTTGTCTTCTGTCTGATGGTACTTGTCAGGGCCACCTTCCACATTTGTACCAGAAAACCTCCTCCCCACCCCTCCCTTTCCTTTCTGGGGCTAGTGAGAGGTGGAGAGGCCAGGGAGTTGGGGATGTTTGGTGAGCACCTCCTAAGCAGCCAGCACTCCGATTTCCCTGGCTGTGTTGGAGGAACTCCTTCTCAAAGCCCTGGGGGAGGTCAGGGCAGAGCCCGTCCTGGCCCTGGAGTCCTGGCCCCACCTGCCTGCCTGGGTTTTCCAGGCAGAGTAGAGATGCAGCAGGTAGGTCTGAGGGGCCCCCTACCCTCTCACCCCTGATTCCAAAGATAGACAGTAGATTTTGTGAATCTCCTGGAGACTCTCCTGGTATTACAAATACCCATTTGGTTTCTAGCAAGAAAGAGGAGAGAGGACAGGAGGGCTCTAGGCCACACTTCAGTGCGGAGGAAAGTCTAAGCCCTGCCTTTTTTCTGACCTCCTTCCCCTTCCCGCCCCCCTCTCCTCGTTCTCCTGAGGACTTGGCGTTCCCTCTCTGCTGTGGGGACGCCAAAACCCTTCTCGGTGCCCTGCCTTCAGCCTGCTCCAGGATCCCTTCTCTCTCTCCTCCCCCAAACCAAGAGGAAGAGCAATTACTGCTCTGCTTTCTCCTCCCAACCATCTTCCTGACTGGGCGCAGCAGCACACTTCCCATTTCTGCTCATTTCTTGGGCACCCACCATGGTCCAGAGAGCCAGAGCCATCCCCATCCAGTGTACTTTCTGGGAACAGCAGCCGTGAACAGGGGAGAAGTCCTAGTGCCCAAGTTTCAGGCGCCTACTCAGACTTGGGTTTGAATGCAGGGCTCTTCAGAGGGTTCCAGTAGCCGCACGCAGGGCTGCTCTGTCCTCTCCACCAGTGATCCAGACATGGCTCTGGTTCCAGCCCCTGTCGCCTTCCAGGGCCACATGCCCACACCAGGCCCAGCCACCACCTGCAGGTTTTGTTGTCCGGGTTCTTGGCTTGAGGTTAGCGTGACTAAACCCTGGCGCTCTGCTTCCTAGGCCAGCACACACTATGATGCCCAGCTCTTACTGTGGGACCTGCCCACCCTCCCAAATCTCCCAGCACACTTCAGTGCTTGCAGGCTAACATGGGATCAAAGACAACTCTTCCTATGCGCCCAGTAGTTCTGCCAGCAGATGTTAGTGCCCTGGCCATTCACGCAGCGGGGCCGTCTGTTTGCTGCTTGAAAAGCACCGTGGAGAAAGCGTAGTCCAAGAAACGTTTCTGCACCCTCTCTCTCTTGCCTGGGCAGTTTTGCTGCCATGAGGTATTAAGAATTAAGAAATCAGAACACCCTGCAGTCATGACCTTTGTGACGCATCAGCACAAAAACTAATATTTGACCATTGAAAATGAACGTGCAGACTGTATACACTGTTGAAAGACCATGTCAAGCGAGGAAGAAGAGCCTCCAAGAACTTGTCCACACTGATTACAGTTTGTGAAAACTGCGTAAATCCATTGGTTATGTTGGGGAAGAAAATACTTTCCTCTTGCCTTTTAGGTTCAGTAGTGGGGGACCGCCAATCAAACTGAGAAAGGCAGATAAACAAGAGAAAGAAAAACAGATTTAATTATGTACATATGCATGAGCAATAAAGAACTGTGACTCAAGGAGGCATGTAGAATTTGAAGTTTCTATACTATTTTAACAAAAAGTGATAAATTGTAGAGAAGTAGCTAGACTGGGGAAAAGGGACTTGGCGTTTCTGGAAGGGTTAAGTTGTGAGAAGGTCCTAGGAAATGTACGGTAATAAGGGTTGTTTAGCAAGTTTATTATGAATGTGAGAGTCTTCTCCTCTACGGACGGAAATTTATGTCACTTTAACAAAGAGAAATTTATGTCCTGCTTTTATTTATTTTTTAAAAGATCTTATTTATTTATTTATTTTCAGAGAGAGGGGAAGGGAGGGAGAAAGAGAAGGAGAGAAACATCAGTGTGCAAGAGAAACATCAATCAGAAACATCAATGTGTGGTTGCTTCTCACAGGCCCCCAACTGGGGACCTGGCCCTCAACCCAGGCATGTGCCCTGACTGGGAATCAAACTGGTGACCTTTCAGTTTGCAGGCCAGTGCTCAATCCACTGAGCCCCACCAGCCAGGGCATGTTCTGCTTTTAGACAGAAAGAAGGAGGACAGAGAGCTCTCTCCTTTAGCTCAAAACAACCCTGATGCGGTATTTTGGGGTGGTATACTCTGATCCCCTTCAGGTGAAAACTAGGCAAGAGTAGGAAGAGAGTTGAGTGGTTGAATTTTTAATGCTAAGTTTATTCTGTTTGTTATTAGGTTAATTTTTTAATAAAAAGATGCATGATTCTTATGTAAATCCTGGCAACAAAGTAAAAGTTCAAAGAAGAAAGTTAAAAAAAAATCTGTAAAATCCCACCACCCAGAAAGAGCATTACTAAAATTAGAACACCCTCTTTGTCATCGTGCTCTGCATACATTCCAAGTTTTATTTTAGAGACATACTTGTTAATGGGGGAGAGCATGGCAGGGCGGGCGGTGTGGGGAGGGAGCTCAGGCGGGCCAGGCGCCAGCTGGGGCATTTCAGATGGATGGGCTGCCAGGAAGGAGGAGCGCAGAGGCCAGAGGTGAGGGGGCTGCCTGGCTACGGAGATTAAGGCCTATCTTTGCAGGATTACAGTTCCTAATTAGGAAAGGAGGTTGCAGAAGGGGACCTTTCAGCATTCCACAGCAGGGTTGTTTGCTTTTTCTGCAATCTTTGGAGTGCCGCAGGACTTTCCCCTCTATGTTTCGAATGGAAAATGTAAGAACAGAAGGAAGCAGGTGGCTGATGAGCAAGAGTCAGGCTGCTTCTTGACAGGGCTAACTTAGGTCTGCCAAAGAACAAAAATTCAGTGGAATAAATGGGAAGATCAAATTGAGTTTATTGAACGATTCAGAAATTGGGCAGCATCCCATGTAGTAAATGGAGAGCCGCTCCCAGTGGCTGCATGAAATGGAAGGGTTTTACAGGCAGAAGGAGGGTGGGGCAAAGAAGTCCTAGGGACAGAAAGAAGGGGTTGTTTCAGGGCGGGTCCTCTTCTTTGGGGGGAGGAGCCAGCAGGGGTTTTGTCCTGTGGTGCTAATCAGAACCAGACTGACGGTTTAAAGACTACATTTCTGGCAGTGGCTGAAGTTACAATTAAATCTTGGTTTGATGTTGTGAGGACAAATCAGTCCATGTAGGGTCTGTTATTACTTTTTTTAACAGGCCACACAAGATCGCAAAGATAGGAAAGCTGGGAGCCCCTGGGAATTCTAGCCCAGCCCCCTCTCGGTGTACAAAGGGGAGGCGGCCTCAGTGGGGACAGCGTATCACAGAAGCTCCCACCTCCCCCGCTGTGATGTGACTGTGCAGGACGGTCTCCAGTTCTTAAAACCTAAACCGGTGTCTTGCTTTAAGACACTTTAATGCCATCCATAAAACTCTGTTATCAAAACAAAAATCTATTGATTAGGGTGAGATAATTCACATTACAACAGCTTTCTTCTTTTTACAAAAGATTTTAGCAGAGGGTACCTTCCTTGTCAAAGTTTTTTCACTGTATTTCAACGGGTTTTGTTTTACAAAACTTAGTTTTCAGGTACAGTTGTATTTCATAAGTTGAGGCCTCTTGAATCGCCAAAATAGCTCCAAAAGGGTTTGTGCTATTGTTTATGAGGATGAGTTCTTAAAGATCTGGAAGAAGGGACATTAGTGAAGCCTTAACTTGGGAGGCTGATGGCGTGAACGCCCCAGACTCATCTCATGGGGCTCAGGTGGGGTCTGGGCAGGACCAGCTACACAATTTGTGGGGCCCAGTGCAAAATAAATGATGGGTGACTTGTTCAAACATCATTAAGAAGTTCAAGACGACGGCAGCAGAACATGGAGCCACGAGCGGCCCGCGTAGGGGTGGGGCTCCGTGCGACGGCGAGGCCAGCACTAGGTCAGGGTGGACGGAGTGTGGACACTTGGTGTGACAGCGAAGTGCCCCGACGTGAGAGGTGCGGCCAATAAGCCATGAAGCCGTTCTGTTCATCTTTGAAATATTTTACCTTTTGAATTTTATTTGGCTTAAGCTATGGGCAAACGAGTCGTTCCTGAGATCTCGCATTGGTGAGGCAGTGGGGGTGAACTACGTAGAGAAGAAGGATAGTACCTGTGGGCATGGGCCGGGCTCCTTCTGGTGGACCAAGCCTCGTGCGGTCTGCGCACCACGACTCACTTCATCTTCACAGAAACGTTCATATAAAGTGACAGTTTGGGTTCAGGCTAGAGAGGTGCTGTCACCAAACCCAAGTTCATGTGCCCAACGCTTTGAAAAACCAAAACTCAAAACGTCAAAGTTTGGACTAAGGAAAGGTTTATTGATCAAGAAGGCAGCAACTGAAAAGATGGGAGACTTAGTAATGCCGCCAAACCATCTCGCTCGCTGGGCTAAGCTAAGGGTTTTGAGGGGCTGGGGGACAGGTGTGCAGAAGCGCTGCTGGGGCAAGTTTTAATCGGAGGACTTGGAACTTGGCCATCTGTGGTGAGGGGCCCCGGCACTGCATCTGCTCGACAACTGACCCTTCACTTCTGACAGGGTTCTGGCGTTCACGCTCCACTTGTGTCCCAGTCCTTTGCTTCCAAGTGTGTCGGCCTGGGCGGGGGGTGGAGACTTTAGTTCCAGGTGCAGCTGGAGGTCAAAGTTCTCTCCTCTGTGCATGTTTTGGCTGCATGACATGGGGCTTTAGTCTGTTGTCTCTGAAAAGCAACTCAGTATCTTGCTAAACAGGATAGGACTAGTTTGAGCTGGTTCTGTGGTTATAACACCTGGGCTCAAATCTCACTGACTGGGAACCCTTGGGCAGTTACTTAACAGCACTCTGTGCCTCAGTTTCCTCATCCATTAAACAAACTAATGAGTCACCTGCATTTTAGGGTGATGTTAAGATTGAATGAGTTCATCTGTTTTAATCTCTTCATCCAGTGCCTGGCACAGAATAAATGTTTCGTAAACGTTTGCTGCCATGATGGTGATGATGGAGGAGAAGGAGCAGGAACGAAAGGAGAGGCAGAAGTGGTGACCACACTGTGGTTAAGTAGTAGGACGTCCTTTTTAGAGAGGAGGAGAGTCTGTGACGGAGTGCTTAGGGGATTGTCCAAGGTCGCCCAGTGAATGAACAAGCTCTGCTCTTTCCTCCACCATGGCGCCTCTTAGGGAAGCTTTCTGGTTTGGCCTAAATGCCTCACGTGCACTGAACTAGAGTGTAGATGGACAACTAAACCCACGTTGCTGACTCCAGGTCCCCCGTTCATCTACCCACCCATCCTTGCCAAGCTCCCGTGTGCACTTGCTGCTGACCAGAGCAGGAACTGACAGGTGCTATACACCACTCTACAATCCATGGTGAGGGGACAGGAGCACAGGGACCTTGGAGAAGGTTCTGTGGGCAAAGTTCTAGCCTGGGCTTTGGGGAAGAATAGAAGACAGGGAGGATGCGTCGTGCTTTGTACTGTGGAGGTCCTAAATGGCAGTGAAGTCATTAGGCCTCAGCCTCACAGGCAGATGATGTCAAGATGCAGACGACACCGCAGGAGAGCAGCGAGCACTGAGAGAGGCTGGGCCACAGGAGCCTGGAGAGCCACGTCCTCTCTTCTTTCCCCAGGTGGGAGGAGAGCCGGGCACAAGGGCATTTGCGGGTGCAGGGCTTTGCCAGCCCTCACCTTTGACCTCAGTTAGCATTCCCTTGGGGGGGTCATCTACCCTGCCATCCAGCCCTCAACATTCACCTGCTCCCCTGCTCTTTTCTCCCAGGGTCAGTGGACTTTCCCCCTTCATGGGTGACAACGATAATGAAACCTTAGCCAACGTTACCTCTGCCACCTGGGACTTCGATGACGAGGCCTTCGATGAGATCTCAGATGATGCCAAAGATTTTATCAGCAGCTTGCTGAAGAAAGACATGAAGTAAGGAGTTGAGATTTCAATCTTTTCAGCTTCTCCACTCACTTGATTAGTGTAGGAAGGCAGGGGTTTCCTTTGCCTGTCGTGGGTCCCTCTGCACCTGAGGTGGGGTGGGCATCGTGAGTGTGGGGGAAAGCGAAGGGGCCTCTCTAGACCTCTGCTCCCCGGTGCCAGACACTGTACTTGGCTTTAGAAACACCGGAACCTCACTTGAAAAGCAACGCTTGGCCACGTGTTCCGGGAGAGTGGCTGCACGAGAGCCCCTTTACTTCCTGGGCACAGCTGTGGCCTGTAGAAACCCGCTGAAACCTCAGCCCCTCCTCAGGGTCGCATGAGAAGAATCCTTTTTCCTCCAGACTCTCCTGGCTTGGTGCTTTTCATATCTAAATTATTTCAGAACTGCCTCTCTGAGTATGGCCAGGTCCCACAAGCTAGGCTGTGACCCCAGACCACCGGGCTCAGCCCTCTCCCAGCTCCGTCTCTGTCCCCTCACAGCAGTGCCGCCCATGGGGTTCCCACCTCCACCTTCCGGTCTGCGGTCTGGCGATGACCGTGTAAAACAGTGGTGAAAGCGGCAGGCCAGTGTGCACAGGTGTGTAGGAAAAGGTCATGAGGAAAGGTCAGACACAGAAGGCACTCAGTAAGTACTTCACTGAGAGAAGAATGGAGGCAGAAGTTGCAGAGGAGCCCAGAGCCGAGGAGGGGAGGTTGGGGGAAGCCATGAGTGTGGCCAGCAGAGTTCACTGATAAGGAGTTCCCTGGGGGGGGAGCCAGCGAAATTAAATCAGGAAGGTGCTAGGGACTATGTGGGTGTAGGGGAAGGAAGCAGTGGGGGCAGCTGGCCTGTTGGGCTCCCCGTGCACTCTGTAAACAGGTGGCCAGATGAGGCAGGGCCTGCCTCCTGGGACCCAAGGAGTTAATTTGGCAATAAGAAGCAATTACAAGCTTAGCCCAAGAAGAGCAGTGTTGCACTAGGTGGTATGACAGGATGAGAAAGGGAGGGGCGGCCCACTCTAGGGGCAGGCAGGAGGCTCTGCTATCGCCAGGCGACTTAGTGGCCTAGGTATCGCCCTGTCCTTGGGACCCGCAGATTCCCTCAGGCTGTTGGTGGTGTGCTCCCCTCTAGGAGAAACCCTGCCTGGGACAGGAGAGCGCAGTCACTAAGGGAGCAGTGCTGGAGGGTCTCTGCCATGGTTCCGTCTGGTGCTCTGGTTAGCCACCCGCCTCAGTCCTTTCCAGCCGTCTGAGGGCCGGCTCCTCCAGAGGCTGCATCTCACACTCCTTGACTGTGAGGTCTTCTCGTGGCTTTCTGTCACAGTCTTTGTATCAGAAGTAGGCATGACCTAAGGAAAATCTGGATGCTCTGGGGGGTCTAGAGTCCCTTCCAGTGTGAAGGATCCCCATTCCCAAGGTGCCTCAGGGAAATGGGAACCTCTTCCCCAATAACTCTGGTCCAAGGATGGCTTCACTCACCGAAGATTTGGTAAGTGAGGTATTATGTATATACCCTATTTCCGCATCTGACCTTGTATTAATTCAGTGAGCTGTGTTGGCCCCTCTATGCTCATAAAATGTACTCACCAAAAAACTGATTTCAAATCGATCAAGACACTAAATTCCCATAAACTCTTAAATTTAGCAAGTTTCTTCAACAAAAACTCTTCATCTTTCAGCTCTTTTAAAAATATTTTTCTATTATAAAAGTAATACATGTAAATTATAGAAAATTGAATATAAGAAAATTAAAATAATTCATCATCCCTGTATCTAAAGATCAGTACATTTTGCTATTCTTAGCAAATTTATTTATACTGATTTTACTATGTATGTTAACATTTGGTTCTTTGGACTTTATTAGTCCTGTTACAATTAAGGAGATGGCCCCGAAATGCTTCTGGATTCCCAGAGCTTTAAAAAAGATTGAATGAGTTTCAGTGGGCTTCTGAGGCCATCATAGTGCATAGGCTGTATGTAGGCACTTTGAGTTTTAACAGAAAAAAACCCTGATACTCAACCTCAACGTAAGACCCGAGAGTTTGGGGATTCTCAATGATTTGGGCCTAAAGTTTCACTTCAGGGGGTGACCCCTCCACCAGACAGGGAGGTCTCCTTAGCTGCCATTCCCATGTGACCAGCACAATGACCCCACCCTGGAGCGTGGTGCCAGCCGTTCCCAGACATGTCTGACTTCCAGCACTTACCCTTCTTACATCCCAAGAACAGGTCATGAGACTCCAGTTTCTTACTTGGCAGTTAGGCCTTCTTAACCCTAACCTATTCTGCGTCTAGTCTGTAACCCAGGACAAGAGAGGGAAAAAGCCAGGAGCACATGACCCTGGTCATGGTGGATGGACTGGGAGCAGAGCCCTGGGCTCTACCCTGTGGGGCTGGGGACATATGTCCTCCCATTTCTGATCTGACTAGCAGTCTCCAAGGTCTCCTCCTGCTTAGAAATCTCCTGATCTCTGTCTCTATCAGAAGCCGCCTGAACTGCACCCAGTGTCTTCAGCATCCATGGCTAATGAAAGACACCAAGAACATGGAGGCCAAGAAGCTCTCCAAGGACCGGATGAAAAAGTACATGGCAAGAAGGAAATGGCAGGTAATGAGAGGGTCACTTTGGACTGGAATGTTGCTCCTCATATTTGCCTTTTTCAAGCCATCCTCATTCCCAACTTGTTCTAGTCTCACTCCAAAAATGTTTAAATCTGTTTCTGAAGTAGTCTGGGACCAAGACTGACATTCTCTGTCTTGGGGCTAGGGATGAGCAATGTCACTGTTCAGGCTACCTGGCAACCCTGGGCAATGTGGTCTCTTTAAAGGTAGTAGAAGCCCTTACGTTCCTCTGTGATGAAGGGGGAGGGCACATGACCTACAATATGGCCCTGCCCTCTAGAGAGTGTATGTTACTAGCCACGTGTCTTTAAGCAAGTGACTTGCCATGCCTTCATTTTCTCGTCTGTCAAGCAGGGACAATACCAATGTCACAGCATTGTGAGAATCATATGAATAATCTTTAGCACGTTGCCTGGCACAATAGCACGTGTTCAAAAAGGACACCAGTAGCTAACATGTATGGAGGGCTGGCCATGTGTCAGAAAACATTCAAAGCACTTTCCATGCATT
This sequence comes from Micronycteris hirsuta, assembly GCA_004026765.1. Lineage (NCBI taxonomy): Eukaryota > Metazoa > Chordata > Mammalia > Chiroptera > Phyllostomidae > Micronycteris > Micronycteris hirsuta. Next base: position 15,817 of record PVJI01017731.1, on the reverse strand, counting down.
GTCTTAATCCTAGAAGTAGCTATTATATTATCCCCACTTTTCAAACAAACTGAGGCAGAGAAAGGTTAGGAAATTCACCCGGGATGACTTAGTAGTAAGTGGGACAGGCAGGATTTAAACTCAGAGCCTGGCTCCAAAACACACACTCTTAACAATGACCAAAAAATTGCCTTCAATTTTTAGCAGATGGATAAAATAATCTTTGGAAACCATATAGAGAACTTATCATCTACTATATTAATTTTACTATCATTATTAGTGTTATAAAATTCCTGGGCTCCTGGAGGGTACATGGTTTCTATACTCAAGGAATGAATACTGTAATGGAGGAACTGAAGCAAATAGACATAAAAGGACATTACACCCACCAAGAATTAGGAACTATCAGTATAGCTCTCTGCAGCCATGTATTTGAGTGTGGACGGGAAAATGGAGCCAGTCACACCGGGCTCGGATGTGGTTGTGAGGAAATGCTGCCAGGGCCGGAGGTTGAACTTGGTCCGGGAACGAGGGCTGGAACACAGAAGAGGGGATGACAGCGGAGGCTGAAGAAAAGGCACAGGGGCGGGAACTGAGCCCCCCTGGTTATGTTGACCTGACGGGAGCAGAGTCTTAGCTGGGCAGTCGGGCACCTAGGGCGTTTAGACTGGCCTATGTTGGCAGAGAAAAAGGAACTCGCTGTTTTAGGGGCAACTGGGACACTGGTAATTTGCCAGGATGACTAAACCACAGTTTCCTTATAAAGTACAACTGCACCTGAAGCTAGAGAGCGGGAGTAGAGACAGACAAGGGACTTTGGGTGGGTAGGCATAGGGGACTACCATCCCGTGTTCCGGCACACCCTCACAGTGCGTGTCAGTTCTTGATTCCCACCCCCACCCCATGTGAAGATTTAGGTAGATCTCCCAGCATCCCTCAAGTGCCGGGTAAGTTGAAATATGTGTGCTGCTTACCTTACCCTCCTGTGCCATTAGGATCCAATGATATCAGAGTAGCAAATATTATTCTCTTGAGAGAGAGAGAGGAAGAGAGAAAGCAAGAGAGAGAAACATTGATTTTTTGTTGTTGTTCCACTTATTTATACATTCATTGGTTCTTATATGTACCCTGACCAGGGATCGAACCTGCAACCTTGGTGTATGGGATGACACTCTAACTGACTGAGCTACACAGCCAGGGCAAGTAGCAAATAATCTTACAAACCAAACAGGGTCCACGAAAATCAAAGGTTGACTTTATTAATGACCCTATGGCCAATAGACCTCAAAGAAATAGCGGTATTTCTGGAGCAGATAGGGTGGCTGGGTGGGGGCAGGGCAGTCCTCGGAGGGAGTCTCTGGACTCTGCCTGGATGAGGCTGTGGGTTAAGGGGCAGCCTTGTCACCCTGTCGTGTGGGCCAGGCTCCCTGCACACGAGGACACATCAGCTGGTGAACCCGCCGCGGGGCAGGCATGGACGGGAGATAAGGACACAAGAGATAGAAATGGAATTTTTAGTCAAATGGGTCAGGAACTATAATTTTTGCTGATATTTTAATCACTTAAATTTTTTTCTAGTTTACACTGTTATTAGTCATAGGATTTTCTGGAAGTAAGGGTAGAATTTCTGGAATAAAAGGGCAGAATTCAGAGAAGGAATTTTAAAGTCATTTTAATATAAGTGGCAGCATTTGGAAATGATTTTTTCACAAAAACAGTTGCTAGGTGTCACAAAAGTATACCACAAAATCCCATTTGACACACAATGCCCTGAAGCGTAATTTCTCTGGTAACAGCTCAGCTGCCTCTGACCACCCTTGTTCCATTGCTGCCTCAGGAAAATGTTTGCCTAAGGGGGCGCCCTGTCAGAGCGCGAGGTGGTGTCTGGTGGGGCAGGGTGGGTGGAGCAGAACAGAGCGGGTGGACTGCGGTGGAGGGAAAGGGGCCGGGCAGGCCCCAGTGGCCCAGAACTCTCTCCAGATGCATAAGAAGAAGATTCCTCACTAACATTCCAGTATGTTGTTCATGAAAGACCCAGGAGGAAGGAAGGAATGCGGAATCGGATCCCTACACGTGAGGCCGTATAGAGAGGACTAATCATATTCTGATCCTAGAATGAAGTTATTCTGAAAAAGGATATGTTCTTTCATTTATAGCAAAAGAATTTTTAAATGATGTGGTGGTGAGGAGTAGCACCAAGGGTGGGCAAGTTGAGCAGGATAGCAGGGCGTCTGAATGCAAAACTAGAAGCAAAGGACTAGGAATGTGGGGACCCACGGGCAATCACTTTTATTTCTGGGAACCACAAAAACCCCAGCAGTGCGGACCAAAGGGTCATGGCGTTGGGGGGCAGAGGGGGGAGATGTGCAGTAAAGCACAGGGTACACTTGACAATCACATTTGAATATCATACACTTCTCACAGGAAACCCTAATCTTGGGGTGTTAGTGTTTATAGGGTCTATGACAGCTGGTTGGCTCTCAGGAAACTGGCTTGCCCCATTTGCCAGGGACTGACTCAGCGTTAGCACTGAAAGACCCTCATCCTGAGAGGCCCTCAGCCCTGGGCACACAGGCTGAGTGGCCGCCCTCACTGGCTCTCCCAGGGGAGGGAATCTGCTGCGTCAGAGAGGCCAGTGCAGACAGGGACCCAGCCTTGGCCATTGTCCTCAAACAAGAAAAAGGCTTCCTCAAAATAAGTATGGAACTGAGAAAATCGAAACATCACTGTCTTTATGTTCCAAAAATTTCCAAAGATCTTGATCAAGTAAAACAGCAACCAGCTTTCAGCTCAAAGGCGTGAAACTGGAAGACTAGAAATACAGATATGTTCCTTTTCCTGCTCTGACAAACAACTTCCCCACCAGGTTTTTTTTTTAATAAATCAGTTTCCAAAGATTGAATTCTGGCTAGCTTATTTTAATTTTTTTCCTTATTAAATACATCTTACATTTCTCCCTGTTTTAGAAATTATATGCTATATTGGACCATCCGATAGAAAATTTCCCCTTATGTATGGTTTATTTGTTAATGTGAATTTGCCGCCTCCTCAAAAATATTGTTAACTCTTTGATTCGCCTTGTTCTGGTAACTTCATATTAGTCATTTTGTTAATAGAAGAGGAAAAACTCCATTATTCCACACCAAAGTGAAGACGGTCCTTGTCAGTCACAATCAGGTGTTTGGAATTAGGGAGCCCATGGACGCGAGGGGCCATTCCCTGCTGCACATTCACCAGTATGAACCCTGCTCTTTCTGTAGAAGACTAGAGCTGCAGGAAGATTTGAATCTTCTGGTTCAAGGACATGAAGCCCAGAGAAGGAAACTGACTTGCACAAGGTCACACAGTAATCGAACTCTCTTAGTTTAGATACTCCTGGGCAGGGCAAACCAGTCTGTATTGGCTAAAGGAAACAGAGAGGAGAAGGGCAGACTCAGAGTGTGGCCGATTAGAAAGTACCGGTGTGACGTTGACTCCGTATGGATGGTTGCCTGTCTCTTACACCTCTGACGCGCCCCTGAGGTCAAGGGAAGCTACCGTGGGAAGTGCTGGGTCTCGCAACACGCTAGCCAGCACACAAACAGACCGGCGGTACAGCCGCCTCCAGAAGAGCATGCAAGACCCTCTGCAGGGCCTGTCGCCTCGGCACAGAGTGAAGTTGGTCCATCATCACCTCTCACCTTCTTTCCCTATTCGTCACCTCCACCTGAGGCTTCCTGGGTTCTGTTCAGAGTGTCCCAGTTTCGCCATAGTGACTCGAGGGCCAGAACCTATGCACACCACACAGCGATGTACTTGAGAGGGTGGATGGCCAGGAGACAGACAGAGCAAGACGGAATGTCTGTCCAGAGTTGCAGGAAAACAGTCTGCAACAAGGATGGCGTGTGACAAAACAGCAAAGTGACCGTGGTCGCGGCAGTCGGCCTCCACTTAAACCACACACACACTTCTTTGTATGGCTCCTTAGTGGCCTGAAACTCTTTACTTTCGAAATAATCTTTTTACTAAAACATACTGGCTTTCCAGCCAGTCTAGAATTGCGAGGCTTTACCGAAATACTTGGGTGTATGACGCTCAGGAGGGAAAGAGCTTTGGCACAGTTTGCGTCCAGTGGGTGAGTGCAAGCCGTTTGCCGGAGTCCTTGCTCGCTCAGCAGCCGGTCTGCGGGCGAGCAGCAGGCGGCCCGTGCTCGGGCGGCAGGGCAGCCCGGTGCCTGAGATGCTTTGGATGCAGCGGTGGAAAGAGTTGATTATGCTTTAGCTTCTTATCTTAGTCATTCCACTGACCTTAGAAAAGGAGTGAGAAACTTTAATTAAAGGTAAGAAACATAGACACATTGTATATTATTGGTGATTCCTTGACCTAAATCCTATGCTTGGTAGCATTTTCACACTGCAGAGAAATTTTCATCTCAAGTTCTGGCTTCCTTTCAGCAGAAATCCTGTCTACTCCCAAGGTGCCTCGACTCAGAAAACCAAAATGCCATTGCTTTGCATTTCTTCGGGTGCTTCTTTTTGATGCCTGGGTGTACATGGGGGAAGAACACCCCTTCAGAACTTTACTGTGCATTCATAGACTTGTAGGGGGGCCAGCCAGACAGTTTCTCAAAATCTCTTAAGTATCTGAATCATAAACAGGACTAAATGAGACCTTGGAGCTCTTGCCCAACCCCTTCCTTATGCAGAGAAGAAAACTGAAGCCCAGAGAGGTTAAATGACTTGCACAAGGTCAGTTGTATATTCTGCCCCCCTCCTTGTAGGAGGACCTGTGGGATCTGTAGTAACTATTTTCTTGACCAATTAAAATCCTATCACTAGCATTGTTTTACGAGAAGCAGCGCCACTGGGCCCCGTCAGCAATAAGTCTTTGGAGTTGTCTCAGGCTGCAGTTGCTTTATATAAACTATCCCTTTTATGGGAGTTGAAGCACAGTATGAAAAGGGTTTTTGTCTCATGTTGACCTTGTTTAGTCACATTAACGCACACATCGGTTCCAGGCCCCATTCCATTCTCCGAACATCTTCTGACACACTGATAGTTCTGAGCAGAGCAAGGCTGGGCTCACTTCTCTGGCAGAACCTCGGTACTTGGGAGGCCCTGGTTCCACGGAGAGCTGCTTCTCCTGGGCCGGGCTCTTCTCCCTGCACCCCACTGCCCAGTGGGAACCAGGGACACTGCCTGAGTCCAATCCGGTGTCTCTTTTCCAGAAAACAGGCAATGCTGTGAGAGCCATCGGAAGACTGTCCTCTATGGCAATGATCTCAGGGCTCAGTGGCAGGAAGTCCTCAACAGGGTCACCAACCAGCCCTCTCAATGCAGAAAAACTAGAATCAGAAGGTAAGACGATCCAGGAAGATTTTCTCCAACCAGCCGGTGAGAAAGGAAGGGCTGGGGGAAGAAGGGACATTTTGAGGAGGTTTTTTTTTTGGGGGGGGGGGTTGCTATTTTTTGATAATATAATGTACAAAGATTAAATTCAGAACTACTTTTAGGTTGCTCAATTAATCAGTCTTTAATTGTTTTAACTTAGGTTTGACTATTTTCAGAGGGAAAGTAATTGTCTAACAAAACTAGATGACCTTCACTATTCTTTTCCCTATATTTTACATAAGAATTAGCAAAGGCTTTACTAAAAGCTTCCTTTTTACTCATCACAAAAGTTATATACTGACAGGCAACCATAAACTTAAATCATGTGTAGTAGTGTACTTTTTAAAAGTATCCTGTTTCTTTAGTCTCTGTTTTCCTTTTAAACAAAATTAACTCATATAGCCCATATTCACTCGGCATCTTTTATGATGCTGAAGCATGTCATTTGAGCTGCGTGTGCTGTGCTTGGAAGGGCTTCTTCTGGAGACCAGTGGGGTTACTTACTTGCCCACTGGCTTTGAGATGCTGCCCTGTCTGTCTCCTCAGTAAATGCCTCTGCCTCTTCCTGCATCAGATGCATGCAGGGTCTGGCCCTTGTCTTTTTGGGGTGCCTTGTTTGGCCAGAGACACCCCTCCACCCCCTGTTGCCTGGTATCCAAAGGTGAGAAGCTGAGTCAAGATCCTTTTTTGGCACAAAGACAGCGTCATTGGTGAGGCCATGTGCCCTGATGCGGCAGGGATAATCTGCAGCACATGGGTCCTGCTCCTCCTGATCCGTCCCTGCCACTCCCAGGTGACCCACAAATAGCCTGAAGGGGAGGGAGAAGATATAGGAGCCCCTCCAAGTCCTGGCTTTTCCCTGGACCTACCCCAAATCCCTCTTGGCTGTCATATACTGTGAAAGCAGTGTAAGCAAGGCGACTAGAACTACTGGCAGGTCAAAGATGCCTCTAGGACCTGGCTCCTCTTTGCTAAGGAGCAGGGAAGAGCCTGAGGCTACAGGGCAAGGGCAAGGGCAAAGGGGTGCAGAGATGAGAGAGGCCGGTGTGGTTCCGTCCTTCTTAGATACCCTCAACTGAATCCTGAAACAGCATGAAATGCAGCCAAAAACCCTTTTTGAAGATTATTTCTTTTTTTCAATGTGTCAGCATAAGGGAAGGGGGAGTCCAAGCATGTCCCCAGTTTGGTCACAGTTTTCTCTTCTGCCAAAACCATTTGGCAGCAGGCCAGCCTATCCCCAGGAGAAAGGTGTGCTGCTGATTCAGTCCTCTAAAGATGCATTTTGCTAAATTAGAGCTACTTTTTAAAAAAAAAATTTAAGTCAGCTTTTTTAAACTAGGGAAGAGGAAAGAACAAGGAATGCAGAAATGACCACATCTTCTCCCCTGTCTTCTAGGAGATGTCTCCCAAGCTTTCCTGGAGGCTGTTGCTGAGGAAAAGCCCCATGCAAAACCCTATTTCTCTAAGACCATCCGTGATTTAGAGGTTGTGGAGGGAAGTGCTGCCAGATTTGACTGCAAGATTGAAGGTAAGTCGAACCTGCTCTTCCCTTAACTACAAAAGGGGCTCGGGGCCCCAACTGTGTGCCCTGAGCAAGGTGTCAGTCTTGGGAGCAATGAGGAACAGCCAGGCTGTGAGGGAAGTCCAATGTCCTTCCGAAGGTTAGTGTCATTCAGTGACATCCCCAGGGGCACACTTAATGTTTAACTTACTTACATCCGCCACTAGACCCAAACTAAAAGTGGTTTGTTGTGGACACTAGTATTTGACTATGGAATGTGCTTAATGAAATGAAGTTTTCAGTTTTTAGGGAGCATGTGCCCACGCAAGGCTCACGCAGGGAGGCTGGCCCAGAGCACAGGATGCGGGGCAGTGGCTCTGCTGCTCACCTGCGGGCTGTGGGACCTCAGGTGGTGACCTAACGCTTCTGGGCCCCAGGCCCTCACCTGTGAGATGATGTCTAATGTCCTGAGTGACACTTGGGACTCTTGGATGACATATGTGAAAAGAGAAACCTTTTAAGCCCTTTAAAAATGTCACGGAGTAGAGGGAAGCGTTGTGGGATTGCTGAGTGCAGAGAGCATGCAGTGTGACTTCCAACGGAGGGAAGCTGGGATCCAAGCACCTGCACCGTCGTCCGCATGCTTCTCAGCAGGCCAAGAGAATGTGGCCACGGAATCAAGGGATCTTAGGGATCTTCGCACAGCACATGAGAAATCAGCAATGTTGGTGACAACAAAGCATCTCGGTTTCCATAGACGGCAACGTTCTAGAGAGATAAAGGGCACAGTAAGACAGACTTCGAGTCTGTGACTGTCATGTGCCAACCAGAGTGGAGGGTTATCTCCTGTCTCAGTCTGACCAAATAGGGCACAGATGTTCATTAAGTAACTTTCTCAAGACTGCATAGCCCAGGACACAGGCCAAATCATGCCTCCCACTTGGTAAGATTCTCCAGCAATATGACTAGATAATGCTTTTTGGGTAAAGTAACCCAAAGTTAGGAATGAAAAAACAATTTTTCACCTGTGTCATTATATTATCAAAATGCCTTGTAAGTGTCTCGCTCACTATAATCTTCCTCTCTTTTCATTCAGTTTTTTAAAATGTGGTGTGCTGCCTTTGCTGGTGCAGCTGTGCTCAGATCGGGGCATCTGCCGAAAGCTTCCGGCCACTGCTTGTAACTCGGACTGCCCCCGCTGTCTTTGGGTTTTCTGAAGTTCTTTCCTTTTCCCTTTTTCTATTTAAAAAAAAAAATATTGTAACATAGTGACTGTCATCTTTGTACTTAGCTCTTTGGGATTATTTATTTGGTATTTGCATAGCTTCAACTAAAGCACCAAGGAGAGATTAAAGCATAAGGATTCTGTTTTGATTGAAACAAAATTCTACCTGAAAAGAATGTTAGAATTCTTAAATTCGTATATGTAATTCTGGTTGGGGCTATAATTTTTTTCCTGTAAAAATACTTCTCCAAAATTTAAGAACAAGTCAGTTAGAATTATTATATATTTTAAAGGTATGTTTTATGTATTTTTTAATGCTGAACTTTGCAGAAACATGATTAATTCATAAAATGAGGCTAATCAATGTGGTCCATTTCCAGTTATTTATAGGCAGATTATGTCTTTGGATCAGACTAAGACAAATACTGTTTACTTTTTCTTAGTAATATTACCATCTCCTCTAACTTATGTTTTATAGAGTTGTCATCAGCTTTAAGTTATAATTTACATACCATATAGTTCACCCATTTTAAGTGTACAATTCAATTATTTTTAGTGAATGCACAGAAATGGTCAATCATCACCACAATCCAATTTCCGCACATTTCCATCATCCCGAAAAGATCACTTGTGCCTATTTGTCCTGAATCTCACTTTTTATTTAAATTTATTTAAGTTCAACTTTTATACAAGATGAAAAAAGTTTCATTTCATCCCAGAAGATATTTGGCACTAGGCGCGTGGCTGGCGGCTCGGGGTGGTGTTCGAGGCGGCACTCCGCACCCTATAGAGGTGGGGGGCGGGGCAGCCCCACGCGGGTGGGAGCCGAGATGACTGCAGAACACTTCCTGTGGAGCTTCAGGTATCAGTATCTACAACGCATGCCCTATTCAAACGTAAATATCAAATCAGCTGCTGAAAAGGATCATAGTTTTTTTCCTTTACTGCATTAATCAATAGACATAGCTTAGGTGTTCCTTAAACACATTGATAAGAAATTTTAAATGATAGTTTCTGCTATTTGTGTTCCTCCTGTGATGCAGGATACCCAGACCCTGAGGTTGTCTGGTTCAAAGATGACCAGTCCATCAGGGAGTCCCGCCACTTCCAGATAGACTACGATGAGGACGGGAACTGTTCTTTAATCATTAGCGATGTGTGTGGGGATGACGATGCCAAGTACACCTGCAAGGCTGTCAACAGTCTTGGAGAAGCCACCTGCACAGCGGAACTCATTGTGGAAACCATGGAGGAAGGCGAAGGCGAAGGGGAAGAAGAAGAAGAGGAAGAGTGAAACAAAGCCGGAGAGAAGCAGTTTCTAAGTCATATTACAAAGACTATTTCTCTAAAGCTCAAAAAAACCCAAGACAGTAAAAGCACCTAGTGTGATCGATTACCTAGTTAGGTCATTTGGGGGTCATTCTTCAGCAATAGCAGTTCATACCTAGCAGCATTATTGAAGGGCATTAATTTCAATTAGCTGGCACCTACAGCTAGATTTTATTTTGGGAAATCACAGTAACTTGCTCGACCAGTTGATTTTAGAGAGAAAGCAACCAAAAGATGTATTTTTCTGGTCAAAGTCACAAATTCCCCAGCTGAAAGCAGTCATGGAAAGTAAGGCCCTGCAGCCACAGCTCAGCCCGAGGCCCCTGCAGACAGCGGTCTCTCTCTGGCTCCGGACTCCAGAGAACTGGGTCCTCTCCAGACTGCAGCACTTCATTTGGAAAGGAGCTGGGCCATTTTAACTTGCAAGGCACCTTTTATTCCAAAGTATACTGTAGACATTCAGATTTTCATCCCTGCCCCCCCGCCCCTATCCCCCACCCCCAACCCTCCCCCCTTTCTACCTGCCAGTTTTTCTGGATCTGAACTTGGAGTGAGTTTAAGGACATTACATTAGATTCTGAAGGCAGGTCCGCTGCTGGTGGATGGCTGGCTTCCTTAGGAAAATAAAACCACCTTTCTTCCCAGATCAGTAGGAAATCTAAACTTATCCACTTTTGGCAGATGTCTAGCTGCTCCAGACATTTTTATGAGAACCAATAGGGGAAAAAATCCTTGCTCTGAGCTTTTCTTCTGAAACCAGGATTCATATTTGTGCTGTTATAGAATATCAGCTGTGCATGTATGGTAAAGATTTTTGTGTTTGTATGAAAAACCAGTTTGCTCAAAAGTTAGTCTTAGTTATTTATTGGCCACTATGAAACAAATTTCAACTGATGAAGAGCTGTAGAACTCTGCATACTCTAGAGTCTCCTTCAGGATAGTCCGAGTTTAACATGCCTTCTTTCGGAACGCTCTCCAGAGAACTCTGCCCACCTTGTGGGTTCCAGGGTGATAGTTTTTTTCTTGAATGTGCATCATCATGCCTTGCCCCAGACCTTGAAATATATTCTCTTAGACCTGATAAATGCACTCAGACTTGCATCTTTAGGAATTTTTAACTTTGTTTCACTACATTGGCACTTAAATTTTTCTTTATAAAATTTTATGAGGGTCTTAAACAAAGACCATAAACTATGCCTAATACATTTCCTCTGTGTGTGTGTGTAACATTCCAAATACTTTATTCTTTTCCACTGTTTATAAATTACAGTGATTTACTATTTCAAGGGACTTTTAATAGTTCCTCAAGAACCAATTTTAAATTACTTCAGTACAATCATACACAGTATCAACATTAGAATTTTGATATTACTTAGCCTTCTGTTATCTTCCATTCTATCTTAACTGCTTTTTGCTGCTAGTTTCAAATTGCCAGGGTTTTTTGTGTTTGTTTGTTTTTTTTTGCTTTTTAAACAGTTACAATATTTTTCATAATAGCCACCATATTGCCACAGTTTATTATAACAAAGGGTTTTTAATTTGATTTAGAGCATTCAGAGCTTTTCTTCATCACTTTTAATTGTGTTTAGACTATAATCTGTGTGTGTGTGTGTGTTATCTGTATGTGCGCATGTGTGGTGTGTACGTTTGTTTACAAGTTTTTGATGACTTCTTGGAATTTGTTAATGTTCTCCCAGTTTATTATGCCATCAGAATGGTAAATGAGAACACTACAACTGTAGTTAGCTCACAATTTTTAAATAAAGGATACCACAGTGCATGCGTTTTGTTCAGTCTTTGCAGCTTTCTTTTTCCTTCCACGCCCCCAGTTGTAGACTACCCGGACAGACCTTGCGAACTGAAAACAAATGCTGTGCTGCCTAAATGGCTTATATGGCTGTGTTTCACTAAGGAGTAGGGTGACTGAGGTAGTTCTTGTTTATACTCAGTTGCCTGATTTGCACACTTAGTTCAAAATTTCTCTTGAGCATCAGTTTGGTTCAATTACATTCTAGATATCTGTAGCATGCTCATAATACTAAAATCTATATGGCATTTTCAGCATGTGACAAAATCATTGTCATCGCTAATATATTTACCAGGGCTTGGTTTGTAGTTGTAATTTTGGCGCAATTTCTTATTCTCAGCCAAGGGCTGTCTTTCCATGTCTTAATATTGAAGCATTTGTGATCAGGAAACTGTCGTTCCTGCTTTTTAGGAAGTCTATTATCAGATATCAGTTGGTGACTCCCCCATGTCTGGAGGTCCAAATGAGATTGTAGACATTCTAGAAAGAATCAAGGCATGTCATCAAATATTGGCCTAGATACTGGTAATTAATTTGTCCAGTTAATAAATATTTAAAGTTTTTCATTTTTTTAATGCAACCACAATCTAAAATTGTCCTTAAAGAGTTGTTATTTTTAAAGAAAAGGACTTTTTATTACTGGCTAGTGAAAAATACACCATATATATTCTGTACCAGGAAAAATAACAGATACATTTTCTTCTGTTCCATTTTCATCCCAAACATATAAAGAACAACCCACTGATTGTTCCTTACATTGCAGAGCTTCATATTAAATGATATTTCTATGTGTAACTAAAAAGATATGCTGACTGTTGTCAGCTCTAACTTAATTTTATAGTCTCTTTTTCTTCTTATCAAAGTGTTTGAGTTTTACTTTTCATATTTTACCTGCTTTTAATAAATCTGTGCAATGAGTATCTAGGAGGTGAAGGATAACTGAATTCTAAAGAAACTCAATTCTCCACTTTTCAAGAAAACTCAAGTAAGTGTACTTCCCTTACCCCTTGGGAACTCCTTCCTGTATTTTAAGAGGGAGGCTCATGTCCGTAGCAGCCATTACTGGGGCCCTGAGTCCTGGCACAGTTAGGACGGCACTCCTGCTCCCTAGTTCAGTGGCGCTGTGTGGCTAGTCCTGGGCAGTGAACTGTGAGCAGAAGTGATATGCGTCCCCTCTGGGCAACACTTCCCTTAATGACTGCCAACATGTGGAGGTGTCTACATTATCCACCTGGCTCCCCAGCCAACCCCAAATATGCACATAACACAAGCAACAAACAAACCTTTGTTCTTATCAATCACCACGATTTTAGAGTTCTTTGTGGGTGTAACATAGCCTAGACTATCCTGTTATAAGGGCATGACTGGATTCTAGATCTGACCAATGTGGTGAGCATGAGTCACAAGTGGCTATTTAAATTTAAATTAATTAAAATAAATAAAATTTAAAATCCATCTCCTCAGTTGCACTAGCCACATTTCAAGTGTTCAGTAGTCACATGTGACTGGTGGCTACCTTACTGGACAGCACAGATTAGAACTTTCTTTAAAGTACTATCAGACAGCACTGTTCTATCATCAGGTGGGATAACCCTTACCTGCTCCTCCTTTTGGAGGGTGGATTGGAACAGGTTGATTGGAGTTTGCAGGATTCATGCTTAATGACTCTGCGTAATCAGGACTCACAACACCCTGATTGCTCCTTAAAAATAAATAAATAAATAAAGTTCCATCAGACAGCAAAGAGATATTCCAAAATTTACTGTGCATATCACTTTTCAAATTACTGTGAAGTCAAAACTTAAAAGTTTGTGTGAAATCAGTCTGGGGAGTATGGTCTAGAGTGTCATCAATTGTATTGGATAATATAGACCGAATACTTAGGCTATTGATCTTCATTAATTATATTCATATATATTTTTCGCTTTTTAAGACATTTTTAAAGTACTAGTTCTGTGCTTCTCACCATAAAATCTAAATAGGCCTGCAGTTCACAAGCAATTACCAGATTACTTGTGATATGAAACAACAAGCTAGGCCAAATATTTTCTGTGTGTTTGGAACTTAGAGCTACTTGAGATAGGGGAGCACCCAATGAGGACATATGGATAGATGAAGAGAAGGAGAGAGACGGGGTCACTGGGGTAGAGTGTCCTTGATAGTGAACCAAAAGGAAGGGTTAGCCATCCTTAGAGCTACAATCATTTTAACTTCAGTGGCTTTGACTGTAACTCCCTTCGCATTAGAATTGGAAATAACCAGGAGTTCTATAGTACTTGGAGACAACATTAAATTTCTATCTGCTGGTTGTTTGAAATTCTGGCCCATAGGCCTTGCTAGTGTTCCACATGGTCACACATTGCAGGGAGGGCTTCATGTCAGAGACTGTAGCCCCAGTAGTGACCACACAGAGGTGTATAATAAATCTTCACATTATCTGACTCTCTGGGACTAGATTTCTTACAGTTGGAAATAACTAAGGAAGAAAGAGGTTACAAATTAACCTAAGTCACTTCGATCATTCACGTTTATTAGCTTCTTTGGGGTAGACATTAGTAGCCTCCAATAATCAAGAGACAGGTTGAGCCACAGGGCTTCTCCATAGCCTTGCTCCAGATGGTATATTACAGTGAAAGATAGAGTCAGGCCAAATTCATCAAACATTTATTAGCAAGCAGTCATATAACCTATTTGGTAAGGTCCAAAAAGACCCAGATCTATCTCTCCAGAAAGCTCTTTTAAAAAAATGTCTTTCTTATTTATGTATTTGTTTTTGAGAAAGAGGAAAAGAGGGAGGGGAAAGAGAAACATCGTTGTGTGAGAGAAACATCGATCAGTTGCACTTCCCCCCCCACCAGGGGCTGACCCACAACCCAAGCCCGTGTGAAGGAGAACCGTACCACTCTCCACAGGAAATGTAGCCCAACGTTTCATGTTTAAAAGCTCCAGTGGAGACTTCCGGCCAAGATGGAGGCGTAGGTAGACACACTGTGCCTCCTCGCACAACCAAAAGAGGAGAAACAACAATTTAAAAAACAAAAACAGCCAGATCTGACAGAAAACTGAACTGAGTGGAAGTCCGACAACCAAGGAGTTAAAGAAGACATGTTTATCCAGACTGGTAAGCGGGGCGGAGCCGGGTGGAGAGCATTCGGGAAGACGCGGTTTGTGGAGCAGTACCGGCAATGCTCCAGCCACCTGCAGAGGTCCATGGTGGGCATGCCTGGCCAAAAACGTGGCAGGAGCACTTGGCGAAACCGGGGCTGAGACTGGTGGATTGGGTGGTCCCTCATTCTCGCGCAGATAAACCGGGAGGAAAAGCTGGGGAGCAGAACAGACCACGTGGCCCACCAACACAGGGAAATAAAGCCTCAAACCAACAATTGAATACACCTGTGGGGGTTGAGGCGACAGTGAGAGGAACTCCCGGCCTCACAGGAGAGTTCGTTGGGGAGACCCACAGGGACTTGGAACTGTGCAGACCCGCCCACTCACCCCAGAGCCAGCAAAGAAGGGCCCAACTTGCTTGCGGGTACTTGGGGAAGTGCGGAGAACAGAGCAAGCGCCATTGTTCTCTCAGGCCCCGCCCCCACAGACAGCGTCGTGCGACGTGGGTTACCCCGCCATGGTAAACACCTAAGGCTCCACCCCTTAAAGTAACAAACGCGCCGAGAAAAAAAATGGCCCAAATGAAAGAACACATCAAAGCTCCATAAAAAATACAACTAAGTGACGAAGAGATAGACAACCTATCAGATGCACAGTTCAAAACACTGGTTATCAGGATGCTCACAGGATTCGAAGAAAGATTGTTGCAATTACTTGAACAAATGAAGGATAATATAAAGGAATTGAGGGGAAATCTGCAGGGAACCAATAGGGATGAGAAGGAAACTGGGTCTCAAATCAACGGAGCGGACCAGAAGAAAGAAAAAAACATCCAACCAGAAAAGAATGAAGAAACAAGAATTCAAAAAAATGAGGACAGGCTTAGGAACCTCCAGGACATCTTTAAACGTCCCAACATCTGAATCATAGGGGTGCCAGAAGGAGAAGAGGAAGACCAAGGGATTGAAAACTTATTTGAACAAATAATGAAGGAGAACTTCCCCAAGCTGGTGAAGAAAATAGATTTTCAGGAAGTCCAGGAAGCTCAGAGAGTCCCAGAGAAGTTGGACCCAAAGAAGAACACACCAAGACACATCCAAGACACATCATAATTACATTACCCAAGATTAAAAAGATGGAGAGAATCTTAGAAGCAGCAAGAGAAAAGGAGACAGTTACCTACAAAGGAATTCCTATAAGACTGTCAGCTGATTTCTCAAAAGAGACCTTGCAGGCAAGAAGGGGCTGGAGAGAAGTATACCAAGTCATGAAAGGCAAGGATCTACATCCAAGAATACTGTATCCAGCAAAGCTATCATTTAGAATGGAAGGGCAGATAAAGTGCTTCTCAGATAAGGTCAAGTTCAAGGAGTTCATCATCACCCAGCCTTTATTATATGAAATGTTAAAGGGATTTATATAAGGCATGGAGGGATATCAACAGGGGAGTGGTAGGGGGAGAGAGGGGGAAAAGGTGCAGAGAATAAGTAGCATAAATG
>PVJI01017730.1:0-34968 GCA_004026765.1 Micronycteris hirsuta | reverse complement strand
AAGCAATAAATTGCTTATTTTTAAATAAATTGTTAAGCCATCTCGATTTTCCTAACTATGATATGTTTAAATAAATTATGGTTCATTTACACAATACTACGCCTTCAAGTTATTAAAAGTATCAGTTAGACCTAAATACACTAATATGTAAATATTTTTAAAACATATTAAATACACTAATCAATTTGTATATATAAAAATGAATTATATATATATATATATGTATGTATATATATTCCCTTTTTTAAAGGAGAATGTATAACAGAGAGAGAGAGACCGGGGGAGGGGAGTTGGGAGGGAAGGAGGAAACACCTTCAAGCAGGAAATGTGTGTTGAACATCTACTATACCCCAGTTTCTGTTCCAGTTAGAACAAACATGACCCCTGCTCTCGAGGAGTTCTTCTTCCAGAAGCTGACAAAAATGCGTAAACAAGTAAAAGAACAAATAAATAACAGTATAAGGAAATTATTCAAATAGTAATTACTCACACATTAAGAAGTGTTATAAAGAAAATAATACAAAGAACACCATACGAGACGAAAGAAGGGCTGTGGCAAATCATAGACTTAGTGGTCACAGATGGCAGCACTAAGGGAGGCCCATTTGAGCTGAAACTTGAATAATGAATGAGAAGGAGCAAACCAGAGAACGAAAAGGAGATTTCAAGCACAGAGAATGCAAAAGCCCTGAAGTAGAAATGAGTGTAGAGCACTTAATTACGGAAAAGAGACAACCTCTATGACTGTCACATGATCAGTATAGGCAGAGATGGAGAGAGGAGCCAGATTACAAAGAACCCTGGGGGCCACAGCAAAAAGTTTACATTTTACTAAAAGTACAATAAAGTGATTATAAATGTGTTTTCATCAGGTAACATTATTTGACTTGCGTTTAGAAATGTCACTTTCACTGCCACAGGAAGAATGAATGGTAGAGGACACAGGTGAGAGAGAGACCAGTTAAGAACCTGTTGCAGCAGTTTAAATGACATATTACAGCGGTATGAATTAGCTTTAGAGATAAAGAATGTTACATGAGTTTACTGTACATTGAGGCAAAACATCAGAACCTACTGATAGGGAGAATGTGAAAAAAAATCAAACTAGATTCCAAGATTTTGGACTTGAGCAGTCATGGTAAATAGCGGAACAATACTTTAAGATCAAAAGACAAGAAAAGAGGTAGATGTTGAAATTTTAGGAATCGCAAATTCAGCTTTTATCTTCTTAGACTGAATTAATGTTAATAATAAAACTAACACATGTAATATTTAGGTTTTAAGCACTTGTATATTAACTCATTTAATCTTCAAATAATTTTATTACTTAGATAGCCATTGCATACCCAAGTACAACCTTAAAGAGGCAAGACCTCCTGCACCTGAGGAGAGCAACTGAGGAGTTATTTTCATAAATTAAATAATATATTTTTATGTAGATACATTTTAAATCTTTGAAACTAAATGAGACTCACTAGTGTTCTGGTTAGCTATTGATAGAATGCAGCAACTACTTTATAAGGTCAGGGAGTCTGTGGCTTGATAATTCAGACAAGGTGCAGTGCAAATGGCTTGTTCTCCTCCTCCAGAATGTCTGGAGCCTACATTGTGAATGGCTAGGGAATGAAACCATCCAAAGTCTCCTTCACACATGTCTGGTACCTGGTCTGGCCAATTAAAAGAATACACTCAGGATTTGGCCTACATGAGCCCTCTGCATATGATTTGGACTTCTTATGGCTTCCTGGCCGTCCACAGCTTCGCCCATGAAGTCATATGGTGTCACTTCCACCATATTCATTGATCAAAACAGTTTAACCATTCAAACTTATCCAAACCATTCAAACCTCATCCGGATTCAAGAGACAGGTGCTTGGAGCCTAATGACCAATGGGGAAAGAGAGTGATAATGAATTTGTGGATTTTTCTTGCACTCCACACCTAGAATGTACAGAGAAATGAGACACAACTGAGCATAGGAGCTCTCCAATATTTATAATATCCAAAGAAGAAGCCATCAGAGAGAACTACATCCATGTACTATATACCTAAACATATAGGAAAAAATGCTAGAAACCTGCTGTTAGAAGCTGTTAGCAGCAGTGAAGTCTAAGGATAGATAAAATTGGGGGGGAAAGACAAAAGGAAATATTTCATGTATGATTCTTGATACTACTCTAGAGCTTGAAACTTTTTCAAAGAAAGTGTATTTATGTTTTACTTGAATAATTCTTTTTTCAAATGTGTGCTCGGTAAATTATAAAATCATAATAAAAATCTTTATGTGAACTTAAGTATATTTATTTCCATTTTGTTACTTTGTGCAATTTTCAAAAACATGGAGGTCAACTTTTGCAGATAAAATTTAGAAATTTTGCAAGTGGAATTTCTACGTTTATTGAATGTACAATAAATAAATTTCAAATGTTCTCCACAATTATGATCCTCACTTCTGATAGTTCAGACTCAGTGGATTAGGAAAAGAAGAAGAGACAGATTACGTTATTGTTTTTTATATCAGGTATGTCAGGGTAATAGTTTATACACTCCATTCCTAAAATGAAGAATAGGAAAAAATTAAATAGTATTATAGCTGAGTTTAAAAAGATTTATAACTGTTTTATGGGATATTTACACAATGAAATGCTACTCAACTATAAAAAAGAAGAAATTTTACCCTTTGTGACAGCATGGATGGACCTGGAGAGTATTATGCTAAGTGAAATAAGCCAATAGAGAAAGACAAATATCATATGATTTCACTTATATGTGGAATCTAATGAACAAACTGAACTAATAAGCAAGATAGAGACAGACTCATAGATAGGGAGCAGGATGACAGCTATTTAGGGGCAGGTTAGGGAATGGAGGGACTGAGCTAAAAGGAAAAAGAACTCATGAATATGGACAGCAGTGTCATGATTGCAGGGAGGGGGATAAAGGGGGTTAAATTGTTAAAAAATAAATAAAAAGGTTTATAACTGTAAACTTAGCTGAATAAAAATTTTGATATCCTATGGGTTTTCAGTTTTATTTGTCTCTTAAAAGGGAACTCTTTTCATCCTATTTAATATATGCATGTAAATAATAATAATAGCTCTTGTCATCTTATTTAATATATACATGTAAGTAATAATAATAATACATGTAAATAATATAGAAATAAATAATTTCTCTAATAATATAAAATATATCTGTGTGTGTATGTGTGTGTGTGTGTGTGTATATATATACATGCATGCATACACCACACACAAGCACACATACACTCTTTGTTCTAAAGAGTCTAATTTATCCTACAGCAAATTGGAATACAAAACATATTTGCTCACAACTTCCAGTCAAGATAATGATACAGGTAAACACAGCTCACATCCTCGCACCACATATCAAAACTAGATCTAAAATATAGAACAACCATCACTCAGAACTATCAAAAATTGAATTGAATGGCAGTCTGACAACTATGGAATTAAAGAAACCACATCCACCCATACTGGTCAGAGGGGCAGAGATGCAGAATGGGCTGGTCCCACATCCATGTGTGGTCAATAAAAATACCAGAGGGAAATCTCAGAAGCAAGGAGTCTGAGCCCATACCAGGCCCCCAAACCCAGGATTCCAGTGCCAGGAAGATAAGTCCCCATAACTTCTGCCTGTAAAAAACAGCAGTGATTGAGTCAGTATAAGGACATTCTGGAGTCCCAAGCAGTTGCTCTTAAAGAACTCACACATGGACTCACACTCTTTGAGCTCCAGCACCGGGGTAGCAGCTTAAAAGGCACCAGTGACATGTAGAGAGAAATTGAAGTGTCTGGCATCAAGGTGAGAGCTGGGGGACAGAAAGGCGGGTAGAGACCATTGTCCCTTTTCTGAGCCCTCCCCCCACAGACCCACAGTGCCAGCTGACAGGTGGCATACATGAGATTCCATAAAGCTGGCTAACCTTGTTTGCCACACCTTGAAGATCCCCTGAGACTCCATCTCACCTAATTTATGGGCACATGTAAGCTTCTTTTCCACGTGATTGGCTGGTCTTGGTTCCTGCTACACAACTTATTAAATCCTCTCCAACAAGCAATAGGCAGCTTCAGTGAACCCCATAGCCCCTGTGCCTCTTGCTAAGTGGCTGAAAGCTTGGCACTAGTAACAACCAGACTAAATTCACAGCTTGGCTTCAACTGAGAATCTCTATGCCCAGGACAAGTAGCAGTCATCTCAGATTGCTTTATAGCTCAGGCAGGGTGGCCCAGGGTAGAACACAGGTGGGGCTGACCTTGGACTACACCACCTGGGAAACCTTGGCACCTGCACACCCAGTGGACAGCTACAGACCACATTGGAGTGCCACGACCCTGCCCCCACATAGCTGATCCTCTATGGAGGGCAGAAGTTGGTGGTCAGTGGTCATAGCCAATCGTTACAGCTGACTGGCATGGGGAAATCCCTCCTATTGATCTGACTACAGCAACTAAGCTC
Organism: Micronycteris hirsuta; assembly: GCA_004026765.1. Taxonomy (NCBI): domain Eukaryota; kingdom Metazoa; phylum Chordata; class Mammalia; order Chiroptera; family Phyllostomidae; genus Micronycteris; species Micronycteris hirsuta. The sequence goes on along the minus strand of PVJI01017730.1, from coordinate 30,489 downwards.
AACTATAAGAGGAGGGTATACTTCCACACAAAGGATGCACTTCAAATATCCAGCATGGGTGATAGGGGAGGCTGTGCCACTGGACCCTACAGGACATCTACTACATTAGGCCATGCCACCAAGACAGGGAGTCATAGTAGCTCTACCTAATACATAGAAATAAACACAGGGAGGCTGCCAAAATGAGAGGACAAGGAAACATGACCCAAATGAAAGAACAGATCAAAACTCCAGAAAAAGAATTAAACAAAAAGGAGATAAGCAATCCATCAAATGCAGTGTTCAAAACATTGGTTATATGGATGCTCAAGGAACTTAGTGAGGACTTCAAAAGCATAAAAAATATCCCATGAAAAATGGAGGATACATTAATTAGAATAAAAAAACAATTTATAGGAAAACAACAGTAGAATGGATGAAGCTGAGAATCAAATCAATGATTTTGAACATAAGGAAGCAAAAAACAAGCAATCAGAACAACAAGAAGGAAAAAGAATACTCAACAAAAAATGAGGATATTGATATCAGCCTCAGGAACAACGTCAAGTGGTCCAACATTCACACCATAGGGGTGCCAGAAGGAGAAGAGAATCTGTTTGAAAAATAATGAAAGAAAACTTCCCTAATTTGGTTAAGGAAATAGACATGCAAGTCCAGGAAGAACAGAGAGTTCCAAACAAGATGAATGCAAAGAGGCCCATTCCAAGACACATCATAATTAAATTGCCAAAGGTTAAAGCTAAAGAGGGAATCTTAAAAGCAGCAAGAGAAAAGCAGTTAGTTATCCACAAGGGAATTCCCATAAGACTGTCAACTGATTTCTCAAAAGAAACTTGACAAGCTAGAAGGGATTGGCAAGGAATATTCAAAGTCAATAAAAGCAGGGACCTAGAGACATGATTGTTCTACCCAGCAAATATATCATTTAGAATTGAAGTGCAGATAAAGAGCTTACCAGACAAGAAAAATCTAAAGGAGTTCATCATTATCAAACCATTATTATACGATGTTAAAAGGACTTATTTAAGAAAAAGAAGATCAAAACTATGAACAATAAAGTGGCAATAAATACATATCTATCAACAATTGACTTTAAAAAACAAAGTAAACAAGAAGAATAAAATAAGAATCATGGATTTGGAGTGCATTTTGATGGTTGCCAGATGGGCTGGTGGTACAGAAGAATGGTTGAAGAGGAGAGGAGACTAAGAAGTACAAACAGGTAATTACAGAATAGCCATGGGGATGTAAAGTACAGTATAGGAAATGAGGTAGCCAAGGAACCTATGCATGACCCATGGACCTGAACAATGGTGCGGGGATTGCCTGAGGGAATGGCGAGTACTGAATGGAGGGGGGCAAAGGGAGAAAAGTTGGGACAACTGTAATAGCATAATCTATAAAATATAATTTTAAAAAGTTTGCTCATAAAACTCATAGTAGCCTCTAAAAATATAATCAATGTTTCTCTAAAAAAGACTGAAAAATCAATTACAGTTGACCAAGCCTCTCCCAAGATTAAGCAGTCATTTTTACCTATTCCTAAGACTTTTACCACAGCTAGTTTTTTTGTTTTGTTTTGTTTTGTTTTTTTCTGAACAAAGAGGAGTAAAAACATTTTTTCACTCCCATTATCTTGTTTTGGGCAATGTTTAGTCAGAAGTGCCTGACTGTTCCACTTTCCTCTTTAACAATTAACAAATGGTTTGAAAAGGTATCATTGTAGTCTCTGAAAATCACTGGATAATGGACAAATAATGTCCTTCCATAAAAACCTCTTAAAATTTCTAATCGAAATTTTATATTTGGAGCAGCTTGGGTCTGACACAGAGCCCCACCATGAAATGCCAATGTTTATTCATTCACTGTCCTCCTTCCTCCTAAAAGAAGATGCTGGCTTTGTCCTCATGCAGTGAAGAGTGTGCTCTTACATTTTCAGACAGCATTTGACAAAGTTCCACATCACAGATCAAGGTCTTGGTAAAGAGATTGAGGTCTACAAAAGGAGGAAAACAGAATGGACATAAATGTACATAAAATGGATTGAACGTTAGCTAAAGGGCAAACAAGAGTATGGCTATAAATAAAAACTTTTCATGGTCGCTAAAGGTAACTGGAGAAATGTTATTGGACCAGTGTGAGGATTCCACTTATTAACTGTTAAGGTGAATTTGGCAATCAAACTGAAAGGAAAATATCTGTCTGAGTATAATTATATTGGAAGAATGGAGAGTAACACTGAAATTCAACTTCCTGAAGGAGAAAATAATATTTAATTGTGTGATATATTTTATAAATAGATACAAATGAGCAGGGCTTCAGTTTGAAATGTTAATCTATATGTGTAAGTATGTGTATTTAACCTCACAATTGTAAAGAGGAGCAAGAAGGCAAACTGAAAAGAGAAACAGAAAGTAGAAAGTGGAGAGTCCATGAAATGGAAATGGAGAAAAGAATCTTTTACAAGAAAACGAGGAAATTATGGACTTGGGACTGAATTATCATTTCTTGTGGGCCTCTTTCTTCTCTGACACATCTCCATCCTGGGTTGTCACAATATAGAATTTCCAGTTAAATTTGATTTCAGATGAACAAATGATAAATACTTAGTGTTTGTCCCATGCAGTGTTTATGGGACACAGTTATACTAAAATGTATTATTTGTTTATTTGAAATTTAACTTGAATTCCATGTCCTCTTTTGTCGTTGTTGTCATTCCTGCAATCCTGTCCCAGAGACCAGCTGCTGTCCAACGGTTCTGGACATCAGTAAGCCCTCTGGGAAACAAAAGGGGTTACTAGGTACATAGCTTGGAAGGAAAACCTTGGCGGTGACAAGAACGGAATCAAGCAGGAAAAATTATTATTATTAAATTAGATTTTTGTGTGAATGTCCTTTGAATTTTGCCCTTTTTAAAAATCTTACTTCCTGTTTTACTTTCCTGCCCTCCTTATTAGGTATAGGATATTTTGTATTAAGTAATATTTGCCATAATTAATACAATGATGCATTACTTAGTCTTGAAAATATTTTTGTTTTCCTTTTATAGAAAAATTATTTTAGGTCATTTTAAACATATCAAATAAATTTTAGTCAATTTGAATCTAAATTAAGTTTCTCAAAGCTTCTATCAGTACAAGGTAATAAAAAAAATAGCTGCATGATATTGTCAGGACAGAGAAAATTTAACTTCTGTTACCCCAATGAGCATTATATCTCTAGATAAGTCTGTGATTTCTTTTGACCTCCGTTTCTTCTAAAATAAGAAAAAAATTTTAAATAAATAAGCAGATTATATTAAAAGTATTTTTTAACTCTTAAGACTAAAGTTGTATGAGGCACAGCTCCATCGAAGGACACTGCCTGTGGAATTTGTGCTTTCTGCAAGTGTGTACTGGCCACGCACGGGGCCACTGCCTTGCTGGTTTTATCCTTCAAGTTAACGTCTAAAAGAATTCCAACTGTGAAAGCAACATAAAAGTCTTCTAAACTGTACCTCATTGTTATTTCCCACGCCTGGAGAAGCTCATGTCAACTCATCATGGAATACTCAAATTGTATAATTATGAACCTGGGGAAAAAAGACTTTAAAACCACAAAAATGGTATTTTAGATTGAAACTTTTATAAAGTTTATTTTTGATTCTTTTATGCAATCCTCCATTCTCTCATTTACAATTACAGGACCTATGTTACCTGAAATGCCTGGCATTGTCCAACTTCAAAATTCAGTTCCAGTAGTTGTGTTTCCAATAATATGACTGACTGGGTGTTATGGAAAATTCTCTTGTTATGAAAAACATAAAACATGTATAAAATACAAGATAAAGCCTGTTATGTGCATAACTGAGGTCCTGAGATGGTAAAATTTATCTCCAGTGGCAGAAACTGGAAGAAAATTGAAAACCGGGATGGAAGTGAACACAGGGCTTCATTGTCCTGATTGTGTGTATGAACAGAGAGACAGGGTGAGGTTGTTGTGAACCTTGGTAACCAAGAATTTGGGGTTTAATGAACATTAAGTGACAAGGTATAAAAGCCTTAATCCATGTGAGCTAAAGAGTTGAAATTGAGATACCTATAGAAAGTTAAAATCCTCAAAAGATCCTCAATAAGAATGTACACTTTAAAATAAATATTTCCCGGCAAAGAAAGATGAGAAGGAAGTTTATTCGTTATGACCTTGACACTTGGTGCAAAATCCATTCTCATTTAAGAATTACATTAATTTAAATATATGCATATATACATATATACTACATATATACCTGCATACATATATTATACAGTCCTCCTCAGTATTAAGGCTCACTCTTACCCTCTATCCTCCATCCCCACCCTCCTCATAGAAAAATTTATGGATGCTTAAGTCCCTTAAGTCAGCCCTCCTATCTATGGGTACTATAGCCACAGTTCCATATCCACAGATGCAAAACCCAGAGCCACAGAGGGTCGATTGTATATACTTAGAAAGCAAAGTTCAGATATAATCAGGGAAATTCCCACACCTCCAGGGAGGGGGCCATCATAATGACTGTCAGAGGAATTTTATTATTGCTAAGGGCCAGCAACTATTATGTGTTCTTTGTTCTTCTCCTTTCCAAATGAGAGTAACTACAGTCATTTTAACTCTACTCTAAAATTGTATATTGGTTTGGTAGAGGAGGGAAAAGGTAGATAATTTGTCTTTCTAGTTTATAGTCCATTGGACCACGAACAATCTCATTCAAACTTGATGGAAAGAACTGTTTATCACCTGAGGTCCTAGCTTGATTTAGGATATCTCACGGGAGGGGGGTTATAATCTACATTTGAAAGGAAGAGTTTGACAGATAAGAAGGTAAACTCAGGCACTAAAAGACTTTCTTTTTCTTCTGGTCACACAATTTGACAGCATTTTCTAGTCTCACTTGCAATCAGCTATGTCCTTATCACAGCTCTGGCCAGTGTAATCCGGTGTGATATATGTAATACATATATTATTGTAGGTATCTCTACCATCTAATACACAGCCTTCAAAATGTAGGTGCTCAATAAAAATGAAATAAAAATGCACCCTCCTTTCCTCTTTCACATTTATTTTCTATTTTGCTGCTCAATAAATACTGATTGAGTACTCTACTCTCATCCTTTGGCCTCTTGGAATTCTCCCACCTAAGGTCTGACCCAAGAATTCTCTCTCCAATAATATTTTATGAGGCGTAATAGTTCACACACCCTGGCTACTATCAGAATTTAACTTCCCTTCCATCCATGTCTTCCAAATTTTCCAAAGTGACATCAACTAAACATTAAAGCACTGCAAGGGCATTCCCACTGGTTTCTTCTTGGCTCCAGTGCCCTAACCAAAAAGATACACTTAGTGGAGCTCTCTCAGATCATCGGTAGGTTAGTAGGGATTTGCCCTTTCTAATTTTGTTAATTTTTTCATAGGAGTCACCCAGTTGCCAAATGTTGCCAGTAAACCATTTAGGGAAAAATAAATAAAAAGGTACCTATTTAAATAGTTCCTGAGCATAGTATTAGCAGGCCCTTGATATCTTGATAAAAACACAACTGCAGTGGAATATGTCTAAGAAACCTCTTTGGAAAACAGAAGGTTGCATGATAGATTACTAGGCCAAATTTAAATGTTTTATATCCAAGATATCTTCAGAACGACAGTACTGTTTAGTCTCCCTTTTTGTGATCCCAATTTATCTGAGAGCAATCTAAAAAGAATTATAAAATGGTAAATATACGCGTTCTTTGCAAATAAACAAACACTGTTTAGACATGACCAGTTGCTTAAATACACTATCGATCACTGTAATGAAGAACGAGTCTTTTACTAACACACAAAGCATAATCGCTTTGGCTTATAAATTTGGCTGCGACAGAGCCCTTCCCCCTCTCATTTTTAATGCTCTCTGAACATCATCTCACTAAACTTTTATGTATATAGACTAATTAAGAGAATAATATTACATTTGCTTTTCTTATTTTTATCAAAAGTGATTATCTTTAACAAATTCTTTAAATTGTTCTGCTTTTGTATCAGTGATTAATGTATTGTGGCTGGTTCTTCTTGCCCATTAATTGTTTTATACAAGTGGATGCTAATATAAGCAATAAGGTTTTATTAATGTCTCAATCAAATATATTGAAGCATATATGTGTTAAATACATGAGTGCTAAATAGGTGATCTTTTTTAAAAGAGCACTAGGTTTTGAACATTGATCCATATTTATTAATTAATGTCTCTTTCAAAGCTTTTCTGAAAGATGATGAAAAACTGATTATACTTTATCATATAAAATAGTGTATCTATTAATACATAGATTTATTCAAAAAATTAAGTGAAACTATAACCCTTGAAGAAACTAACTTGAATATAAATAGATTTATAATTCAGTTCATATTTATTCCAAAATATATTCTCATTTTATAAGTCCTTTAAAATAAAGTAATTAAGTAAACATAATTAAGTAAACTTATGCTTTTCTGTCAGTTTTAAAGATAAACTACCTACAATTAAATAAAACAAAGTCAGTTGAATCCTAAAAAGAAGAGAAGAAACTGTTTATTAAGTGTGATACTTTAATGCTATCAAAAGAGTAATTTTTATCACCAAGAAATATCCCAAAATTAGGTTTAATTCAATCATAAGTTACAAAAACTCAAAGATTACATAACATAAAAAAAAGTTTTTAATGAATTAGCAGAGACAGAATGTTGAAACCAGTGTAAATGTGATCAAATCATACAGTTTTAGCTCTTTCTTCCCTCAAATTTCTAATATATGTTACCTTGAAATCTTACCATGATGTTTTACCTGCTTAACCTTCAAATTAAGTTGCCATGAGTGAATTAAATTAGACAACCTCTGAAAATACAATGATTTAGTTCATTTTAACTTATTTTTCTTTATATGTGATATTTTTTGTTTCTAAGTATATGAAGATGGATAGCAGCCTGGTCAAAACAATCGGCAATAATCATAAAGTATGAATGGTTTATTACCATAATAAGTAACAAGGAAAAATCAATAGGAAAAAGACAAACCACTGGTGGTAGTTTTAAAACAATGGGTTTATATTCTTTGTTTAAAAGTCTTTGACATCCCCCCCCAGTGAGCTATTAGGTCTATGTACCTTTCTCTAGAAACTGAATGACTGCTTCAACCAATAGGATATGGCTGTGTAACTTCCAAGTATGTATCGTAAAAGAAAATGCAGGCTCCCTCAGTGTTGGAACTCTGACCCTCTGTGTAACTGTCCACATATTCTGAGGACACATTACGATGAGGAAGCCAGGCTACATGGGAGACCTTAAGTAGGTACTCTGGTCAGCAGTCTTTGTTTTTGAGTTATTCCCAAACTGGGTGCCAGACATATGAGTGAATGAATGAGTGTACACATGTATTAGTATTAATTGTATATATTAATACAGGTGTGTTTTAGTTTTGTATGCCTCTGTAATAAATTATCACAAACTTAGTAGCTTGATTGGTACAGCCTTTGTGGAAAACAGTATAGAACTTCCTCAAGAAACTAAAAGTGGAAGTGTCTTTTGAACCAGCAATTCCACTGCTGGGTTTATACCCTAAGAATCCTGAAACAGTAATCCAAAAGAACCTATGCAACCCAGTGTTCATAGCAGCACAATGTACAATAGCCAAGTGCTAGAAACAGCCTAGGTGCCCATCAGTAAATGAGTGGATCAATAAACTGTGGTACATTTGCATGATGGAATACTACGCAGCAGAAAGGAAAAAGGAGCTCCTACCCTTCATGACAACATGGATGGAACTGGAGAGCACTATGCTAAGTGAAGTAAGCCAGGCGGTGAAAGACAAATACCATATGACCTCATCTATAAGTGGAACCTAATTAATAAAACAAGCAAGCAAGCAAAATATAACCAGAGACATTGAAATTAACAACAAACTGACAGCAACCAGAAGGGAGGGGAGAGGGAAATAAGGTGGGGAAGGGTGGTAAATGAACATGTATAAAGGGCCCATGGACAAAGCCAAATGGGGGTAGGATAGAGGGTGGTAGGTAAGGGTGGGTAGGGCAGGGAAAAGTGGTGGCGGGAAAATGAAGACAATTGTACTCAAACATCGATTAATAACAAAAAACAAAAAAACAACTCGAATTTATCTTACAGTCTGAAAGAAGTCCAAAATGGATTTCACTGTGCTAAAACCAGTGTCAACAGGATTGTGTTCTTTCTCAGACTGAGGGTATAAGTGTTCCTTGCTTTTTCCAGCTTCCAGATGCTACCTGCATTCCTTGGCTTATAACTCCTTCTTCTGCTTTCAAAGCCAACAATGAACCATGCATATTTCTCCCTTCACATCACTGACACACACCTTCCTGCCTCCCATTTTTTCATTTACAAGAATCTTAGGAATTACTTTGGGCCCAGTAGCATAATCCAGAAAGACCTCCCTACCTCAAACTTCTTTACATAATCATATCTGCAAAGTCCCTTCAGCATATAAAGTAACATAGTCACAGGTCCCAGGAATTAGAAGAAAGGCAACTTTGAGACCCATTATTTTGCCTACCAGGTGATACAGCCAGGATCAGCTTCATAGTGAGCAGGATCCATTGTAAAATGACAAGTAGGATTTTGTACTTAAAAATTATTAAGACTTGCAAGACAGCCACAGCAGAACATTAAACCAAGCCTGGGGCCCTTCTAAGTGCAGAGCCCTGCGTGACTTCACAGGTTGCACATCCATTCATGAAAGTGGCCCTGGACACAGCCCGCAGGCATGAAATCACTCGCAAGCTTTTAGTACCCGCTGCTGAGGTTGCAGACATCATGTAGCAGAGATATCTTGCTATGCCTTTCTAATTTCTGACCCCCAGAATACAATAACATAATAAAACAATTCTTTTCATCTGCTACATTTCAGTGTAATTTAGTATACTACAATGGTAAATGGAACGCCATCCAGTACAAATAGATTATATGTCAAAAACATACATTTCAGAAAAATAAGTTCAAATAAACAGAAAAATTATTTTGACTTTATTAGTAGTCAAAGAAATGAAGATTAAACAGTAATATTATATCAACCTGCCCCTTTCATATGGCCAAGTGATTGGAAACATCTCATGTTATAGAAATCTTGGAGTGTTTATAAGTTTCTGCAAACATTTTAGAAGGACAAATTGTTAATACCCAGTGACATTTAAAGTGAGTATGTCTTTTGATCCAATAGTGCTACTTTTGTAAGTATTCTCAAACATCTGCTCAAGGTACAAATATTTTTACTGTAACATGATTAGAAACAAAAAAAAAGACAACCTAGGTATATAATAATGAGAGAGCAGTTGCGTAAAGTATAATACAGAATTATTATGAAATATAATACAACCAATAAAGAATGCTATCTCAGTAAGAAAGGATATGGAAATATGTCTATATACAGAGCTAAATTAAAAGAATGAAATTTGCAAAATAGCTCCTGTTCACTTCTCTTTTGTAAAAATATGTACATTTATTTATGTATGTGTGGAAAAATACCTGGAAGTTTATACCAGTAAAATTTAACAATCATTAATTTTAAGGAGTCTGGGAAGCAGAAAAGGGACTAGGTGAGGTGAGTACAGGATTGGTTGGCTCTGTGGGATAGTTCTGATTACCTTTGTTCCTGAAGTAACTAAATGAACATTAATTACTTTTGCTCTCAAATGTATTCCAATTTGACTAGGATGATCACCCTAGAAATAGGACTCTTGCTTCTTATTTTATTCACTTCTGTGTTATTTGAATTTTCTGAAACTTGTATTTATTATTCCATCACCCAAACACACACACATCTTTTTGAAGGGTGATTTGGAGATAACTCAAAAATGTTAAATGTTTATTCACTTTGATTAGGCTATTTTTTACCTTCCAGAGAAGAAAAAATAGGTACAGAGATTTTCATTAAAAAGTTTTTGCAATAATGAAACACTAGAAACAAACTAAACCAGTAGGAAAAAGTTAAATGATACACAAATCAGCAGAATACTAAGTAACAGTTTTAAAGAATAATTATGTTGATAGATCAATACATACAGACATGAGACAATAGAGAAGGAGACAGAGAGGGAGATGGGAAGGGAAGGGAGGGGAGGGTTAGGAGAGGGAAAGAAAACAGAAAGGGAGAGGAGAGAGAGTTTAAATGTTAAAAAATATATATAAAATAAATACCTAACAAGAGGAGTTGTTAAATAAAACATGATTCAGTCCTGTAACATGGAACACTGTACAATAACAAAATATTATTTAATTATTCAATACGCTTAATTCCTAATGAAATAGATATGCTCTTCAAAATATACCAATAAAAATAAGGACTCACAGACAAGGACAACAGTGTGGTGATTGTTGGGGAAATGGGTATAAGGGGACTAAATACTAATAGAAAAAATATGATAAAGATTAAATCAAAAAACTATATACCAATAACAGAAAGAAAATAATGAAAAGTGTTACTTTAAAAATAGCCAAGTGTTGGAAGCAACCTAAGTGCCCATCAGTAAATGAATGGATCAAAAAGCCATGGTACACTTCCACAATGGAATACTACAGAGCAGAGAGGAAGAAGGAGCTCCTACCCTTTGCAACAGCATGAATGGAACTGGAGAGCATTATGCTAAGTGAAATAAGCCAGGCGGTGAGGGACAAATATCATATGATCTCACCTTTAAGTGGAACCTAATCAACAAAACAAAAAAGCAAGCATAATATAAGCAGAGACATTGAAATTAAGAACAAATGGACAGTAACCAGAGGGGAGGGGATAATGGGCGGAAGGAGGGAAGGGTTTTCAGGAACAACTATAAAGGACACATGGACAAAACCAAGAGGGGATGGAAGCAGGGATGGCTGGGGTGGGGGGTAAATGCAGACAAGTGTACTGGAACAACAATAAAACAATTTTAAAAAATAAAACTCGAAAAAATAAAACTATAAGCTTTTATTGTTTTAAACTTTAAAATATAAAAACATTATTGTATTATGCTTTGAGGGGATTTGCTGTTGGTTTTTTTTTTTACATTTTTATTTTTACCAAATAACAACATTTTACTAGTGGAATCTTTCAAATTTTTAAGAAATAAATTTCCCTATTGTTGAGCAATATGGAAGATGAGTTTACTTTTTTTACATTAGCAAAACTTCCATTCTAAAGCATTAAAATATTACGAAATAGAAAAACTATACTGTTTTTACTAATAAAAACAGATAAGCAATGCTAAATAAAATAAAAGCAACTAAATGTAAATAGCATCAAGAGAATTCATCACAACTAGTGTTTATGTATAATTATTATTTAATATTAAGAAATAAATTAATTAAAATTAATTTTCAGAAAAACATGATTGTTCAATGAATATTAATAAAGATCTTTAAAATGCAGTACTTATACCTGATTAAAAATATAAATAAAATCTTCAAGGTAAGCCAAGAAGAGCTCTCACCTATGTGATAAACCACTTAATGTATTAAGAAATATTAGTGATAAAGTGGAAATAACGTTATTTGCAGATAGTGTGATTGTCTTCTGACAAAACTCAAGATAATTTGACAATAATTAGCCTCAGTAACAGAGTACAGAAAGATGTCTTGGTACAACCATAAATACAATCATTCTCTGTGTGTCTTTATAGGTTGTTAGCTATATAAGCTATGGATTTAATGTTCAGTTTCTCTATTCAAGTAAAGCATGTCAAGTCAAATATTCTCATCATGGTTTTCATCATTTTGAAATCAGATTTCATCTATTGTACTTACATCAAAATAGTCTTATTTTTAATAATATCTACAATTGTGTGGTATAGAAATAGCTCTCAAATTACTAAAAAAATGACAAACACCAATATGTACTTGATTCTTCGGATATTATACATAGTTTGTTAAGTTAATCCAAATGCCACCTGTCCTCTTAAGTCAGATGGAATTGACATAGGCCTCGACAACTCCGGGTAAATGCATTGCTGTCCCCAGCACGTCTGCAAATGCCCAGGTAATTATCCTGATGACTTCTGCCCTGTGCTTTCTTCCTTGCTCTTCTCTCCTCTTTCTTATCACTATCTTACAACAAACCAAATTTCCCCAGACCGAATTTCTGCTCATTTTTCATTTTGAAGGATTTAGAAGTTCTCCTACAGTTTCTTTCTTTCCTACTTGAATTTTCTACAACCAAAAAGCTTAACTTCCTGTTTTGTTTTGTTTTTTTCCTGAACAAACAAGGTGTTCTTTCCCTAAAAAATCATTCTGATGTCTCAGGCTAGGTATGTTTACTTCATTACAGTGTGCAATTACCTGTGTGTATTATCAATGCTACTAGCTTATAAGACAGCTTTTGCATAGAGGTTAAAACCATGTCAAACTGTTTGGGCCCGAATCCAGAATTTCCGCCTTAGCAGCTGGGTGACCACAAAAGTTCACAGTAGCCTCTTTGAGTCTATGAAGAGGGTGCCGCAGAATCGCCGACTTCATAGGTTACTGTGAAGACTAAATGAGGTAATCCTTAGAAAACATTTACCATAGTGCATCATAGTTAACCCCAAATAAATATTTTTATTAATATTTTTACCAGTTTGCTCCTTGATCTTACTTCTCATGAAATGGAAATATTGTTTTTATAATAATAGTAATGCTGAATGGTGACAAGTACACAGCGTACTTTAAAAATTTATGTTTTCTTTTAGAATACCAAAAACAAGTTGTAAATAATAAAGCAAAATGCTCCTCTCACAATAACAACAAAATATTAAGCCAGGATAAGTCTAGAAACAAAAATGAGAGGTTTAGGAAGGGAGAACCAATCTGGCATATTTCTCAGTAAGAAGACAACACTGACTGATGACCAACCATCCAGAGTTTTAAAGTCATTCTAATAAAAACCAGTAGGATTTTAACTTCGATAAATTTAATCTAAATTTCATCTAGAAGAATAAATAGGCTAATATAGCTAAAAATTCTGAACAATATTGTCTCTGTATTGAGAATTATTTGCTGACCATTGGAAAGTACTAGTTTTTCTTTTTTTTTTTTTTAAGATTTTATTTATTTTTTATTTTTAGAGAGAGGGGAAGGGAGAGAGAAAGAGAGAAAGAGAAACAGCAATGTATGGTTGCCTCTCACATGGCCCTCACGGGGACCTGGCCTGCAACCCAGGTATGTGCCCTGACTGGGAATCGAACCAGGACCGCTTGGTTCCCAGCCCGCGCTCGGTCCACTGAGCTACACCAGCCAGGGCCTGAAAGTACTAGTTTTTCTATGATTCAAATTTAGGCGATAACAATGCTCACAGGTATTAGCATCACTATTCCCATTTTGTGAGTGCACAAGTCCTAAGTGTATTGTTGCAACACTGTTGGTGTTTGTTATAAAACTATAGTAAAGGAAAACAGGATGTAAAGATTCTAGCAGAGTGCCAAACACAATTTCTCTACCTGCCTCCTTTCCTAAGAGAGGTATTTTCTCCCCTTTTCCCACCCATTTAACAAGGAATGTTAAGAACGTGGTAAGAAAAAAAAAGTAATTTTAGTTGTGGTGTCCTTGTATGACTGAACATTTCCAAGCTGAAGAAGTATATTTTATTCAAATTTCAGGCTTCTTATTTTGACATCAAAAGGCATTTGTGATTCTAAAGCGAAAATGAAAAATGATAGGACCAGCTTTTTGTGTTTTCTTCTACTAGACAGAGAGTTCACTCTTGAGGGCACACATATGTTTTTCTTCCTTCCAAGGATGCCATTTTAGCTCTGAATAAACAAGAAGTGAATGTTTTCTGAGTAAAGGAAGACATGGCCTCAGAGCATGCTCATGCTTATCAGGTTGTTTATCTTCTAACTGGAAGTAGATTTACTTTCTGAGGCTCTACTCAATTTATGGTCTAACTGAGACAGAGAGAAGGAGAGCGAGACACACATAGAGGGCGACAGAGAGGAGGCAGGAGAAAATTTTGCTTGAGGAGAAGATAGAAAACTCGCCTAGGGTAAAGAGCGATGAAAGAAGGAAGATGTCTTAGGTTTTTAGATCTCAATAGCCATCTTTTCTTTCCCACAATATAGAAATCATAAAATAAATATGTAAATTTAAAAATGACATAAACAATTTTTTATTCCAGAAGCTTGTCCTATTCAGATACAGAGTGTCTCAAAATTCTATTTATATATGAATAAATAGAAATAGCGAAGAATATTTTACCGTGATTAATTTTCTCCCTCAGTACTCACCCTCTTTGTTATCTCTGAATCTTGGACTATTTTAACTAAACTGCTTTGAAAAGACCCTCTCTTAGATCCTGTGACACAAGTAAGCTTACCTTGGAATGATTTCTTTTTCTCCTGCTGTCTTAGAAATGTAACCATTTCCTAAAGTTCTGCCCTTAAGACCCTTTCCTTCTCTTTCACACTCTTCAACCCAGGAAACGTAATAATTGCTTGATTATCATCACATTTGGCTCCCAGGTATAACTGTTAATTTTTGTACCTAGTTCCTTCACTGTGATAACAAATTCAACAGTTCTATATTTTTTACATCTGGACCATGTTTTCAGTGTCATAACAAAAAAATTAGACTTCCGTGTGGTTTTCTTTTTCACTTTAAATTTTATAACTACACATCCTCCTTCACATTCTTATTGCTACCACCCTGGTTCAAAACTTTCATATCTCTGACCTTGACTGCCCAAACTGATGCAGAGAGATCTGAGCAGATCACTGGGGAGGTGTAGAAAGGGGCATAGGAGGAGGTTGCCAGAGGCAATGGTAAACAGTCTAGGACAGGATTGGCTGAGGATCTGAACACCTCTAGAGTGCATGGAATATTGGGCCAGAAGATTTCAATAAAGGAGAATGGAGACTGGGGATCTCTTTTGCTCTTCCCTGGGAATGCCTGGATGGTCACACTGTAGCCACCTGTATTTCCCAAGGGACGGCATTTGAAATGGGAGAAGAAACTCCTTGTGCAGCCTAGGATCGGGCTGGCCTGGCAGAGGGTGGCAGTGTTAATTTTCTTTGGGTGTTCTAGAAGGGACAGGCTCTGAGGCAGAATCCTGCCATTCTTCCAAAATGGTGTAGCTTTTGTATCTTATGCTGTTTTAGTTTATAAACTAATCTTATAGAAATAAGGTAATTAAAAAATAGCAAGGGGAATGATAGGGGAACTCAAGAGGCAGAGGTATCCAAACTTTTGGCATCTCTAAGCCACACTGGAAGAAGAATTGTATCGGACCACACATTAAATACACAAACATTAACAAAAACCGATGAGTTAAAAAAGGTTTTAAGTGAATTTGCAATTTTGTGTTGGGCCAAATTCATAGCCATCCCAGGCTGCATGCAGCCCACTGACCTCGGGTTGGACAACCCTGAAAGATTTTAGTCTTAATTGATAGGCTTAAGTGATTAAAGCTGGAACTCAAGAGATGAAGGTTTTAGCCTTAGGGCCCTGGCTGGTGTGGCTCAGTGGATTGAGTGCCTGTCTACAAACCAAAGGGTCTCTGATTGGATTCCCAAGCAGAGCACATGCCTGGGTTGTGGGCCAGGTCCCCAGTAGGGGGCACCCGAGAGACAACCACACATTGATGTTTCTCTCCCTCTCTCCCTCCCTTCCCCTATCTCTAAAAATAAACAAATAAAATCTTTAAAAACAAAAAAAGATTTTAGGCTTAGCGATAGGCTTAAGTGACTAATGCATGTGGAAAAGTGTTATTCCAAAACTGTGCAGCTTTTGAATAAAGACTCTCTTCCTTTTTCACAGCTCTGCCTCCAGAATTTTGCCTAGAGGATGGTAGCAGGCAGCAGGATTCCGCTTGCTGTTCAGTAACAGAACCATCACTCATGTATTTCCCCACTCATATTTATCCACCCTATGCACTGTGGTTAGATTTGTCTACTCAAAGCACTAAGATCTTCTCAGCAAGTAGAAATTCTAATCTCTAGTTTAAGGTCCATTTGAAATGCCACTTTTCCTTTGGCACTTTCTTTTCTTTCTTTTTTTTTTTTTAAATATATTTTATTGATTATGCCATTGCAGTTGTCCCATTTTCCCCCTTTATTCCCCTCTGCCCCATACCGCCCCATTCCCCACCCTTTAGTTTTTGTCCATAGGTCATTCACATAAGTTCCTTGGCTTCTACATTTCCTATATTATTCTTAACCTCCCCCTGTCTGCTTTCTACCTACTGCTTATGCTACTTATTCTCTGTGCTTTTTCCTCCTCTCTGCCCCTCCCACTCCCCTGTTGAGATATCCCTCCATGCCTTATATAAATCCCTTTAACATTTCATATAATAAAGGCTGGGTGATGATGAACTCCTTGAACTTGACCTTATCTGAGAAGCACTTTATCTGCCCTTGCATTCTAAATGAAAATTTTGCTGGATAGAATATTCTTGGATGTAGGTCCTTGCCTTTCATGACTTGGAATACTTCTCTCCAGTCCCTTCTTTCCTGAAAGGTCTCTTTTGAGAAATCAGCTGACAGTCTTATGGGAATTCTTTTGTAGGTAACTGTCTCCTTTTCTCTTGCTGCTTGTAAGATTCTCTCCTTATTTTAATCTTGTGTAATGTAATTACGATGTGCCTTGGTGTGTTCCTCTTTGGGTCCAACTTCTTTGGAACTCTCTGAGCTTCCTGGACTTTCTGGAAGTCTATTTCCTTCAGCAGCTTGGGGAAGTTCTCCATTATTTGTTCAAATAAGTTTTCAATCCCTTGGTCTTCCTCTTCTCCTTCTGGCATACCTATGACTTGGATGTTGGGACATTTAAAGATGTCCTGGAGGTTCCTAAGCCTCTCCTCATTTTTTTGAATTCTTGTTTCTTCATTCTTTTCTGGTTGAATGTTTTTTTTTCTTTCTACTGGTTCACTCCATTGATTTGAGTCCCAGTTTCCTTCTCATCCCTATTGGTTCCCTGCACATTTCCCCTCATTTTCTTTAGCATATCCTTCATTTGTTCAATTAATTGTGACCAACTTTCATCCAATTCTGTGAGCATCCTGATTACCAGTGTTTTGAACTGTGCATCTGATAGGTTGGCCATCTCTTCATCACTTAGTTGGTTTTTTTCTGGAGCTTTGATCTGTTCCTTCGTTTGGGCCATTTTTTTTTTCTCTATGTGCCTGTTACTTTAAGAGGCAGAGCCTTAGGTGTTCACCGGGGCGGGGTAACCCACGTGGTTGTGTTGTGATGCTGCCTGTGGGGGCGGGGCCTGAGCAAACAATGGTGCTTGCTCCGCTCTCCCGCACTTCCTCCACTACCCACAAGTAAGTTGGGTTCTTCTGTGCTGGCTTCAGGGTAGGTGGGCGGGCTTGTGTAGTTCCAAGTCCCTGTATGTCTCTCCAATGAACTCTCCTGTGAGTCTGGGAGTTCCTCCCGCCACCTCAACACCCACAGGTGTTTTCAATCAGTGGTTTGAGGCCTTTTTTTTTTTTAGTTTGCAGTGGTTTGAAGATTTCATTCCCCGAGATGGTGGGTTGCGTGGTCTGCTCCACTCCCCAGCTTTTTCTCCCGGTTTATCTGCATGCAAATGAGGGACTGGCCGGTCCACCAGTCTTGGCCCCACTGGGTCCCTGCAGGTTTCGCCAAGTGCACTGGCTGCATTTTGGCCAAGCGCTCCCACTGCAGGTCTCTCAGGGCAGCTGCAGCAATATGAACCGCTCCACAAACTGCCATCTCAGTGCAGGCTCTCTGACTGGCTCTGCCCCGCTTACGGTCTGGATGAGCGTGTCTTCTTTAACTCCTTGGTTGTCGGACTTCCACTCAGTTCAATTCTCTGTCAGTTCTGGCTGTTTTTGTTTTTTAAATTGTTGTTTTTCCTCTTTTGGTTGTGCAAGGAGGCACGGTGTGTCTATCTACACCTCCATCTTGACCGGAAGTCTCACATTTTCTTAATATATACACTGCCTATAATATTTCTCTCCTTTTATACCCCATAAAAGTTTGTGTGTGTGTGTTTAATGGCACTTGTCTTACCCCTACAGTTACTTATATAGAAAAGCACATAGAAAAGGAGAAATTCAGAATGTTTCAAAAACCAATATGACATAAATTAATCTAGGTCTCCCACAATTATGGTGTAGTTGGCACTATTTGTGTACACTTTCAACAATAGTATTAATTTGATATGTCTATTTTTCAACATTCTTTTAATTCTGATTCATTTTGTTTTAAATGTTACCCATTAAAATTGAACTTCCTTGGTTATTTAAAAACTGTCTTATCCAGTAAGATTTTCTCTATTCTAGAAAATGGTAATTTGGTACAAAACAATTGTAAGTAGAAAGAGTGAATGAAAGCAAGGAAGTCAAACTGTATCCCTATGAGAGCTTTGTAAACTTTAAATTGAATTTCTGAATAAAAATAGTTCACTGTTACATTATCTGGAACTGGTCCAAAATGAAACCTCAGCAGCTGTGATTCCTAAAGGCCAAACAAAAGCCCAACCGTAATGATGAAAACTAACCTTCACTCCTGTTTCTTGTCCAACTGTCACCGATGACTTTTTAAATGATTGCAGATATCACAATTGCCCAACTCTCCAAAAACTGTATTGCTAACACCAATGGTATAGCTAGCTCATTTATATGGATCAGAAATATCAGTATTCTTTAAAGTGAGTTCTCATCTCTACAAGTGTAGCATCACTAAAATCTAGCAGTCCAAAAAACTATGTTTTTAAATCTTTTTTATGGTACAGAATTACTCCCATGACTGGCAATCAGGAAGATAGGTTATATGTAAAAAGAGCTACAAAAAGCTGGTACATTTGGAGTCCATGTGACCACGGTCACAGAGGTGAACACTTGCCTAATCTTATGCCCCATCCCTTTGTTTTCCCTCAGATGAAAGAAGTATGCTAACTTAAATTAAATATTAAAATTAAATAGGTTAAGTAAGAAATATATAGGTCTGAATGGAGGTGATGGAAACTTGAGGAAAAGGCAGAGATTATTTATAATCAAGTTGTGTGTGTGTACAGTATCAAAAAATAAAAACGGGCAATGCCAAACCCAATGCCTCTAGGATGCTATCTTCCTGCACTTTTGGAAAGAAACTGAAGCCTCCTTAGTGACTTAAATGCTTAGAGAAAGACATTTTATGGCAAAGTAGAGCTTCCAGTTAAAGGTGTAAATTCTTTAATTTTTTCAATACAGAAAAACCTGAAGTAATCTAGAATGTAATAAAACAATATCTCTCAAATTTTTTCCTGCAGTCAATTTATTTCTCTAATCAGCTCTCTCTATATTTTTGAAAATCTTAACTACCCCAGTCAAAAATTTGAATTTTTAATTCACTTCACTAATATTTGTATAAGATAGAGTGATAAGACATTTGGTAAATGGCCCACAGATTACCATCAGATTTAAGTCTTAGAACATTTACTTAAAGGAATAGAATTGGAAGAATCTAAACTTCATTCCCAGTAGAATTCTTGCTTAAAAATAAGAAATGCCTCTTCCCCTTTTTCTCTCTCCTATAAAAGCCACTCTTAGAGCCACTTTGCTTTGTTAACTTTCATAGCATGTATTCTCACTTCAGCCTTCAACACCTGAAAAATTAGTGGAAGAATTTGACTGATTATAGCGGCTGTTTTCCTTGTTTCACAGCTTGTTCTAAAAGGGATACTCAGCAGAACTTGCATTTTTTTTCTTTCATTTTGTGCTGTCTGCATGAGTAATTACCTCCCTGATTTCTGAGATGCAATTGAGTAGCTTCCACATTAGAAAAATCCAAAGATTGATAGAGCCATTGCTCCAAAAGGATTAGCTCGCTGCTATAATTCCACAGAGTGGGTCATTCAAATAGCAAAATGCTGCAGCGTTTAACTTCTCCTGATTTTAAGAACCAGATATTGTTACCAATTTAAGGGAAACTGGACAGTTCCCATGGGTCTTTGAAGCAGGTGATGATCTTTAAAATCCCCCAGAAGGCTTGCTTCTTGCCCTCATGGGACATGTGATCCCAGAAGATGACTTTGTGATAACCAATGTACAGAGTTCACTTTCTTGAAAAATAAAGTTTGTGACAATTTATTTACTCATCGTTAATTACAATTTCTATATACCTGAGCTGATAGCTTCATAGCAAGCTGAAATCAATTATGCCAACCTCTGACCAGTATTTTTCAGAACTATGATGAAGCTTTGTAACCTGGTTCAATAATGAAGAATTGCTTCTTTTAAAATGCATCATCATTGGAGGAGGTACCCTGTACAGTCTGCTTGAGCCGCAATAACAAAATACCATAGACGGGAATGGCTTAAACAACAGAAATGGATTTTCTCACACTCTAGAGGCTGGAAATCAGAGATAAGGGTGCCAGCATAGTCAGGTTCTTATGAAAACTGTCCTCCTGACTTGCAGATGGCTGCCTTCTTGTTGTGTCCTCATATAGTGGTGGAGAGAGAGAGAAGGGGACAGAGAGAGAAAGAGAGAGACTGGTGGGGGTGGTGTTTATTTATCTTGTATAAGGACACCAGTTCTTTCAAATCAGGACTCTATCCTTAAGACCTCATTAGCCTTAGCTGCCTCCTTAAAGGCCCTGTTTCCAATACACAAGGGCAATTGGGCTTCAACACATAAATTTGGAGGAGGCACATTTAGTACTAGCATAGGCCAAAGAGAAATAAATACCCACGGCTTTTCACACACTTAGATGCTTGCAAGCTGTATAACTCCAAATTCATGTTATGTGTGGAATCTGGGCTGGACGAACGCTTCTGCCCCTTTGCTTTTTGTTTAGTGAATCAGTCGGGTGGTCCCTTGTATCAGTCAGGTATCTGGCATGCATACTACAGAGATTGCAAAAGCCATTACAAATAAAATTATTTGTAGCTAGCCAAAGAAATGGTACTAAGTTTTGTTTATTCCCTAGTACTTTTCAAGATAGCTTATTTATTATATTTACAAGCTGATTTAATTTGTTGCAGATGTTCAGGGTAAGTTTTGTAAGCATTCACTGTTAGAATGTTTTTTCATAAAACCCATTTTCCAAATGTCTGAATAATGACAAAAGACCTCCTAACAGAATATTAAGCCAGGAGATTCATTTAAACATCACAACAGTAATCATAAGTGGTATAAGCTATAGTTGCTGTCTGATTAATTTTGGCTCAAAATAATGTTGATGGAATGATTACTTTTGACTTATTTTTTTTTCTCTCATAAAAAGGTAAATAGCAGAGCAAAAAGGCCACTTAAACTAAACTCTTAATGAAATCGGAGGGCTTAATTTTCGGGTAATCTTATGAAGATGTGCTGATTTAATATTCTTCTAGCAATATTAAAAATAGACTCATACTTTCTAGATGGAATGATAGTGGGCTTTTTTATTTAAAAAATAATTGTGTGGTCTGAGGGTAATTTTTAGAAGTTTTCTGTTATACTCTCTATTCTTGGCTTTTAAAATTAATTCTGCTCCATAGTCATTTTAACTAAGAAACAAGATCTTTGTAAGCTAGCCGCACATTTAAAAAATTGAAATTCAACCTCCTGAGATAAACTGCAGATGCTCTACATATTTAGCACAGTGCCTTCTAACCAGCTATACTAATCTGTGCAATAACACTGCCCTGTAGCTAAACATCTGGACAGAGCTAGAAACCAGAATAATAAATAGTTGTAGAATTCTATCAGACAGATGCCTACAGGTGACATCACAAAACGTACAAAACAAAGAGAATGAAAAATATATATATTTGTTGCCAAATACAGTATTACAACTTAAAAGACAGATTATGCACATTTCCCATTACTGTTCTCAACGAATTTGACTTAAAGCAACAAAATTTTCCATTTTATAACTAGCTGTCACATCGCATAGTACAAATCTTAGAGTTTAAACAGATGTGAGGATGCACAGTTATAAAAATTGCACCACGTTTTTTAGAGGCAAATGCACTGGCTCTCTTAACTATATCCGGAATAAAGTTAAATTCCCTGAAGAGCATCATGTCAAAAAAATGCTCGCCTGCCCTAACCCTGCCCACTGCATTAAGACACCACTGATTTCACCACAAGAATTGTGAGAATGAGCAGTTCACTTCTGAGGATTGGATTTTGGAGACATATTTTTCTATCTGCACAGAACTCACCATGGTAGTCCACATCATTCATGTTCACGTTTAGACAGGTGGATGTTGAAAGGACTTCTACACCACTTGTTTTGGGTGTAAGGATTCCAGGGTAATCAAACATTAACACCCATATTCCCAGGGCAGATTTAGGAATTTGGATGATACCAGGAAAAATAAATTATGCCCATAAAATATCCACTGTTAGTAATTCAGAGATGTAGTGATATGGTGAAAATATCTCTTCTAGACCAAAATTGGTTGGAAAAATCTTCCCCAATTTCATATTAGATATTTGAAACAACCAAATAAATATAATTCTCAACTAATTTGAGCCAAAAATTAACAAAACTAATGCCTATAAAGTACAAAAGCAAAAACTTTAATTTGATTCTGCAGAAAGACCAGATATTCAGAAATTGTTTTTCTTTTTTTCCATGCCAACTCATAACTTTAATTAAGAGCTCTAGGCAATCTGGGAAAAAATATTATAAAACATTTTTATATCTGTCATTCTATGGTTAGCCATAAAAATTTGTAGTGCAGAGTGATTTTTTACCCTTTTGGTGTTTTTATCAAGTATATAGAAAAAGTGACCAAGCATTTAAAGCTAACATAAACTTAAATATAAATGTCTGTGAAAGGCAATATTGTTATTTTAAACTATTGAGCAAGAATTGTTTTATCTTAGCTTTCAGATTTTATTTACTTTATATTCAGATGAAAAGGATGTTTTTATATAAATAAAAGTTTAGGAAAAGTGTGAAGATTTTATTATTCTTTCTGTTTAAAAATAATGCAGTTGAGCGTGTGCTGTCATGAACTCACAATATTGCTGTGGCTAAAATCTACATATCAGAAATTTACCATCGATAAACAGAGGGGGAAGGATACCCTTAAAACTGGTAGTTCACTGAGCATCATTTTCACAGTAATAAAAAAGTGAACACATTTCTGAAAATTTGTTAAGGAAGGTGTCCAATGAGGAAAAAAAGATCTCATTCTACCATTTAGTGTCTTCATTGAAAATGGGCAGAGTTCTAAGGCAACTCTGTCAGAGGATAAGGATGAGATCTACACAAGAACTAACACACTGAAATTCATTAGGGTCATCATTGTGGGAAAATATCACAAAAATAAGCTGAACATAGAATAAAGTGTAGATAAGGGAGCTGACATTTATTTACTTAATTTACAAACCCATTTATGTGTGTTTGTACATAATTATGTAGCTAAAAATAGTTACGTAGATTGGTAGTTAGATATTTGTGGATATTTAACTATATCCACAAATCCATGCATATATTTATTCCAGGAGTTAAGGTCTAATTTCTAGTTGAAATCAACATAGAATCTCTCTCTTTAGTAAAAGGAAATAAATCCTAGTTTTATAAGCATGATAGTCAGTATTTTATACTTATTTCAAAATGCTTCATTGTAAGTATCATACTCTCAAATTTAAATCTTGTTAAGACAACAATATGTAAGGAAAACAGTCTCGTCAAATTCCTCTGGAAAACATACTTGAGTCAAACTATTATCTGGGAACTATCCAACCCACATAACAATATATAAGGGGGTATTTTCAATAACATATTTATAATTTCTTAATGATTATATTGATCATTTAACATAATCAGAAAATACTAATGCCAAGTTATAAAATAAGGGCTATACATAGTATAATTAAAATATTATATACACATATGTGTTAGTGTATGTATATATTATATATACTTACATAGTCTATATACCATAGTCAATAATATATTTTAAAATAATATATTTGACATGTAAAATGTAAGTATATATATCGCTATGTAATGGGATAGCTTAAACCAAGCAGAACTAAGATTTAAATACGGCAGTAACAGCAAAGAGATTATCAAGCATCCAGAAAGAACAGTAGCTAAGTGTGAGTATTCCCCACCCAGTTACCTCTCTGATCACTAGGCTGTCACTCTAGCTCATCAGGCATGTTTCCTTCGTAAGCCACTGGACATGGCCGTTCTTTCGCTGGAATGGTCTTCCACCGCATGGATGTACTTTTTTACCTTTAACAACTTCAAATTTTGTTCAGCTTTTGGCTTGCCAGTAAGAACTTCCTTGACCATCCTATTTTAAATTTCTCCTCTGCACCCCAAGTTCCTGTACTTCTAGTCCCCCTTACGTGTTCTAGGTTTTACCATTGTGTTGTTGTTGCTATTTTTCATACAGACCACTTGCAACTTTCCAACACACTCTACAACTTCTATATTATGTTTACTATCTACTTCCCACCCACCAGAAAGGAAGCTTTCTGAATATATTTTAAAGTCCCCACATCCTTCAAATGTTCTGTAAAATATCTACTATAGGATTCACAAACATAAGAATGGCATTTCTCTCTTCACACTAAACTGTCATCTTCCCTTCTTGCTCTGAGACCCCCAGGGTTTCCCTTTCCTGATAAAAGGTTGTAATTTAGTAAAAGAGAATCTCTTCCAGATGAATTTTAACTTCTGAAATACTTTCACCTGTATAGTGCTCATGTTCCATAATAGCTTTAATAAAACACTCTGAAGCAACCTTGTCTGGCTACATCCAACAGTGGCTTACCATCTCACTACGCCATGTCTATTTCTCTGTAGGTTTATTCACCAGATGGGATTCCCTGTGAAAACAGGGTAACTTCATGCCCTGAGGTTGTGAGCAATTTAAGATATAGAGGTGACATATCCAACTTTGTAGAATGTAAATTCACTACACTCCTTTATTAAAAAGTAACACCTCACATTTCTATAGAACTTTATTTCATTGGATCTTCACAAAATGGAGGTAGGGCAGATATAATCAGTCTTTCTTTTTTAAATGAGGAAACAAGGATTTAAAAACGTTAAGTTTTCCAAAGTTAAATTTCTAGTAAATGAAAGAACTGGGGCCATAATATGTCTTCTGGCTTCTAATCTAATGCTATTTTTTTCTAAATCATGCTGCTACATTTACATCAAAGCCCAGGTCATAGCAACTCTGATGTACTGAGGGAACTGATGGCCAATTTGAGAGCAATCTTACCCACTACTCATTCTAATTCACTCCTAGCTCTATGACTTTTGTTCCTACAACTTTTCAATTTTACCATTCTCTTCAAAAATAACAGTAATAACCAAGGTTTTAATAACCAAAAATAACAGAAATAACTTTCTCACAACCACCATTATAATAATTGGTTTGTATGTATTGCTTCATTTAATCCTGTAGAATGGGAACCCAAAAAGAAGGGAGATAGAGGAGAGAAGAGAGAGAGGAATAAAGGAAGGAGGAAGGAAGAAGAATTGTGTTAATTCAGTTTTCTTTCAGTCATTCTAAGAAATAATGGACTGGGTAGATTACAGACATTCACATTCCTACTTTTTCTAAATGCATCCAAAATAAATATAAACATATGATATACATTAGGAAGGACTGAAATCATTCTCTACATTTATATTTAAATGAGAATTTCTTAATAAGCCACAGGGGAAAAAAAATACATATCATTCCATGTCCCTAATTCCAATGGACCTCTTAAAGATCCAAGGGAACATTCTGTTCGTGAAACAGTGAGCCTTAGATTATAGGCAAAACTTCATTAAATCATTCTACACTACTTACTGCTGGCATGGATTTGTGTGGGCGAGAGCATGTTCTCCACCCTGGTGAAATGCCCTATACTGGCAAAGGTGTAGTTAAATTTCTTGTCTTAACTTGGCGTCTTTTCTCGTCTTATCACCTATAGCCCTGCACTCAATTTCGTGGTCCAATCCCTGCCACATCTGGTTCATATGGGATTAAGAACGTTGAATAGAGGCATGCTAACTTCTGAAATAGCTAAATCTATTTCTTGCATACTGAAATCTTACTCTCATGCTTTATTTTCTCCAGAAATTTCCCCCCGAATACTCTTAAGTGAGATTGGGAACCCTTTCATTGAGAAACTGAAAACTAGTTGCTGCCCTGTAATTCTCAAGTCATTGGGCAGCTTGGTTAAATTACTTGTTACCAGGCCAAAGTTAACACCAGCTTCACCTCTACCAGGTGGAGCTGGTGACCAAAGACACCTGTCCCAACGGTCACTTCAATCATCCCTCTTTATAATGTGACATGTAAGAAAGTAAGTGCTTCTCAGAGTCTTGTACCTGTAAAAAGGCACTAGAGCAAGATTACTCTATCCAGCAAAGCTACCATTTAGAATGGAAGGGTAGATAGAGTGCTTCCCAGGCAAGGTAAAGCCAAAGGAGTTCATCATCACCAAGCCTTTATTATATGAAATGTTAAAGGGATTTATTTAGGAAAAAGAAGATCACAACTATGAACATTAAAATGACAACAAACACTTATCAAAAACTGAATCTAAAACAAACTAAGCAAACAACTAGAACAGGAAGAGAATCATAGATATGGAGATCATTTGGAGGGTTATCAGCTGGGATGGGGGTGAGAGAGAATGGGGTAAAAGGTACAAGGATTTAGAAGTATAACTGGAGAGATCCAGCCAAGATGGAGGTATAGGTAGAAACCCTTCACTTCTTCACATAACCAAAAGGAAGATAACAACAAATCTAAAATCAATAAACAACCAAAAGTGCCAGAAAATCAAACTGCATGGAAATCCTACAACCAAGGAATTAAAGGAAAAGTCAACCAGAACAACAAGACCAGACCATCAGTGCCACAGCGCAGCAAAGAGGGTTGCCCTGTCCTGGTGAATATCTAAGACCCTGCCCCCTTACAACCTATCAGCTGTGCCAAGACAAAGAAATATGGCCCAAGTGAAAGAACAGAGCAAAACTTCAGAACTAAGTGATGAGGAGATTGCCAACAAATCTGATGGAGATTTAAAGCCCTGGTAATCAAAATGCTCACAGATCTGATTGAGCTTGGTAGAAAGATGAAAAAACAAATGAAGGATACCCAAAGTGAAATAAAGCAAAATATTCAGGGAACCTACAGTGACAGGAAGGGAACCAGGAAACTCAAAGCAATGATTTTGAACAAAAGGAAAAAATAAACATCCAACTGGAACAGAATGAAGAAACAAGAATTCAACAAAGTGAAGAGAGTCTTACAAACCTATGGAACAACATGAAACATTCTAATAACTGAATGATAGGGGTGCCAGAAGGAGAAGAAGAAGAGCAAGAAATTGAAACCTTATTAGAACAAATAATGAAGGAAATTTTCCTCAATCTGGCAAAGGAAATGGACTTCCAGGAAGTCCAGGAAGCTCAGAGAGTCCCAAAGAAGTTGAACCCAAAGAGGAACATACCACGGCACATCATCGCTAAGTTACCCAGGATTAAAGATAAAGAGAAAATCCTAAGAGAAGCAAGAGAAAAGGAGAGAGTTACCTACAAGAGAGTGCCCATAAGGCTATCAGCTGATTTTTCAAAAGAAACCTTGTAGGCAAGAAGGAGCTGGAAAGAAGTCTTTGAGGTCATGAAAGGCAAGGACCTACATCCAAGATTACTCTATCCAGCAAAGCTATCATTTAGAATGGAAGGACAGACAGATAAAGTGCTTCCCAGATAAGGTCAAGTTAAAGGAGTTCATCATCACCAAGCCATTATTATATGAAATGTTAAAGGGACTTATCGAAGAAAAGGAAAATAAAAAAATATGAACAGTAAAATGACAACAAACTCATAACTATCAACAAATGAACCTAAAAGAAAAGAAAAACAACAAAAACTAAGCAAACAACCAGAACAGGAACAGAACCAGAGAAATGGACATCACACAGAGGGATTTCAGTGGGGTGGGGGGAAGGGAGGAATAGAGGGGGAAAGGTACAGAGAATAGGAAGTATAATTAGTAGGCATAAAATAGACGGGGAGAGATAAAAAATGGTATAGGAATCAGAGGACTCAAAGAACTTATATGTACAAACCATGGACATGAACTAAGGGGAGGAATGTTGGAGGGTTGGGGGGCAGGGCAGAGAGGGGATAAAGGGGGAAAAATTGGAAAAACTGTAATAGCATAATCAATAAAAAATATTGAAAAAAAAAGCATAGCTGAGTAGGTACAAAACAGATGGGGCAGGAGGTTTAAGAACAGTATAGGCGATGGAAAAGCCAAAGAACTTAACATGCACAACCCATGGACAGGAACTAAGTGGGGAGGAATCACCGGAGGGAAAATGGGAACTGGGTGAAGAGGGGCAAAGGGGGAAAAATAGAGACAACTATAATAACATAATCAATAACATATACTTTTTAAAAGGCACTGGATAAAGAAAAGGAATCAATTAAACAAAATAAACAAAAAGGTAATAAGGCCAAATATCTTATGATCAAAATAACAAATAGTTTTTTTTTTAATTTATAGGTTTAAGTATTAATTAAGTCTAAGATGCATATCTTTTTCACAGTTTAACATCTCTGACATTAAGATCACAGTGGTACATAAAATAAAGTACATCTTATAAATAGTGAAATAATTTGTTACTATGCTGTTATAAAAATATATTCATCTGGCTCATCAAATTCTTTTGATGTTACATATTGTATTGAAAAGAAAGTTTTAAACACTATACTATGTTACACAAATTATCTCAGGAAATAAATAACAATATATAGTTTAGGAAATACTATTTTTTGCTAAAAGTATGAGTGAATTGAAGGCATTAGAGCAGTAAGCAAAACCCTGGATAGGCGATTAATGATTTAATGTTTCTAATTCAGTGGTAGCATTAATCCCACATTCTGAAACACTAAAAGTGTGTTTGTTATGATGATATTGTGTAGAACACAATGAATGTATAAAATTATGCTTTATATATGTTTCAGATAAAATATAAATATCATAATGCAACTGTCCTTAAAGTCTTGTCTTGATAAATTAAGTGAATAAAGGT
Organism: Micronycteris hirsuta; assembly: GCA_004026765.1. Taxonomy (NCBI): domain Eukaryota; kingdom Metazoa; phylum Chordata; class Mammalia; order Chiroptera; family Phyllostomidae; genus Micronycteris; species Micronycteris hirsuta. The sequence goes on along the minus strand of PVJI01017730.1, from coordinate 1,540 downwards.
CAGGTCAAACCGCACTGATGAGAAAACTCAGGATAAACTGAACTTTTTTTACTATTATAATGAAATATTAGGGACATCAATATTACTAGAGATGATGCCATGTCTGATATGCGTTCTGACCTCGATGTGAGTGATAGGGAACATCTTCATGGAGACACCTACCTCTAGAAGCCAGTAAGACTGTTTTAGGAGACTTCAAGGTACTGTGGGGCCACAGTTTATTTATCAATAGACTGACTCAGGAGTTTGCATAATGTAAGAATGTTTATTCTTTTATTAGTAGCACATTTGCTTTTTAACATAAATACAGTTATTTCACTTAATAGTAATGGAATAACAGTAGAAATAAATAGTAGAGTAAATGGGGAGATAGTGCAGTCAATTAAATAATAACCTCTGAAAAAGATATGACCAAGTCCTAACCAGGTACCTTATTTGTAAGGTGATGTGTGTGACCTTATTTGTAAATAATGGTCTTTGCAGATGTGATTAAGAATTTCAAAATGAGATGATAATGGATTTAACAAGGGCCTGAAATCCAATGACTAGTGTCTTTGTAAGAGGAAGAAGGAGATTTGAGAGTCAGAGACACAAAGAAGAAAGCAATGTGAAGACAAAGATTGAAATTATGTAGCTGCAAACGAATGAATGCCAAAGACTGCCCAGCTGCCACCAAAACCGAAGAGAGAGGCACGGAATAGAGTTCCCCTCAGAAACTCCAAAAAGAACCATCCCTGCCTGACACTTTGATTTTGAACTTCTGGCCTCTAAAACTCTGAAAAACTAAATAAATTTCCATTTTTTAAGCCACCAACTTTGTGGTAATAGGTTACAGCAGCTCCAGGGAGCTAACACAAAGATTGGGCACAAAACTGCAGGGCATGGACAGATAGAAACAAAGTCCTGGGCACGTGAGAGGAGCACTAGCCTATAAGCCATTACTCACTCTAGAAATATTACAAGAAGCACTAAAAGTAAATAGGGAGCATTAGCACTGTCTACATTTTGGATAAAATAAGACTTTTTCAGGTGCTGTCAAATGATCTGCTCTTTGTTCCCCTTTCCAAAACAAGTGTAGCAGAGAAGAAAAGCATATGGACACGTAAGGCTAGACTGCTTCGTTCCAAATCCTCTCTCGCTTCGCTGGAGCTTTACGCTTATGTGTTTGTTTCATCCGTAAAATGGGGATAATTACAATGTACATCTCATTGGGTTGTTGAAAGGATTAGACACATTTATATATAAAGTTCTTAAAACATAATAAATTCTCTATGTGTTTACTTTTATTATTTAAGATATTATTACCAGAGTGTGCAAATTCTCTAATTTTAGCTCAATAATGTTACATGTTTAATGTACATATCTGATCTGGAAGTGAATAAGTCATATCACATTTCAAAGAAAATAGAAATGAGAGCAAGAAGTCCACAGAGGCAACAAGAGAATACAAAATTTATTCAGGGTTCTTTTGAAAATGCTGACCGCTGTGCTCTGCTTCACAAAACAAGCAGCAGCCGGCCTAGCACTGAGAAGGGCGGTC
>PVJI01017729.1:0-35074 GCA_004026765.1 Micronycteris hirsuta | reverse complement strand
AGGCCAGACGCGGTTCGGGGCTGGTTCCCAGCCAGTCCGGCTCATGTGCAGCAGCAGGGGCGGGTGTGTGGGTGGCTAGTGAGGAGAAGGCAAAGCTAAGTGCAAATCGAGAGCAGCGCCGTCTCCCGACCAACTCCACTCCATCTGCAGCCTTGATGAGAGTGGAACGGGCAGCTTCTCCCCCGAGAGCCTCAGGGTCGGGCTCTGGAGCTGGGTGTTGCAGGCTTCAGAGGCTGACAGGCGGCCAACCTCAGGCTCTCTGTGCGCCTACACCCAGAAGGGCACGCACACAGACAGGCCCCCCACGGCCCACAGCGCGGGGCCACGGAGGCCCACGGGCTTGCTTGCTCACAGACACCTGAGCCAGAGAGCTGCCCGACTGGCGCAGACACCAAATACGCACAGACACAGGTTCCCTGACACACACAGACACAGGTGTCACACCTGACATCGTCCCGAAACACCCAAATCAACCTTCCCTACTCAAAGGAAGCCTTGAGTGGTTTGACGTGGTGACAACAGTTTTCCCGTTCATTCCTCTCATCCATCCAGTTTCTCCTGGAGGCCTCCCGAGGCCGGTCAGCTCAGCTTCCCCTCCTGAGCCTCTGTCCCAGGGCCGTGTGGTCTGGGAAATAGAAGGCCAAGTCTGAAGCTGGCTTTCAGCACTTTCGCTGGGTGAAAGTGCAGCCTGCCCCTTGGATGGAGACGAGATGAGCAGGGCAGTGAGGGCAGCCGCGGGCCCCAGCTGTCCCAAGGCCCTGCCCTGGTTGCTGCACCGTGCCAGGCCTCCCCAAGGAAAGCCCAGAGGGAGTCTGGTCCTGGGTTTCTAGTGTCCCCCGGGCCTCTCAGCAGTCCCATCACGGTATCGACCAACAGCTCCCACATGTCAGGGCATCCACAGGCAGCCTTGCCTCTGACCACTAGGACACAGCATCAGGGCCAGTTGCAGACACTATTTCCATGGTCAAGCCTGGCTGTCGGAGTTCTGTTCTCTCCTGGTGGCCTCACTCGTTGCTGGCTGCGATGTGGACACAGCTGGATTGGCGGCACTGAGGGTGCTCACCTGGGGACGGCCCCAGGCCCTGCACTGGCAGGGGAGGCCCCTGTGTGCTGCACTGTGGGATTGGACCTGCAGCGGGGTCAGCGCTGCCCCTCGGAGCTGAGCTGGGCTCGTGGGTTCTTACCGAGGGCTGTCCTGCTATCCGGATCATCACCGTCCCTCTAGCTGTGGCAGCTCCCTTTTCCTACTATCCACACCACACACGCGAGCACCATGGTAGAATTCCAGCTTCTCTCCCTCTGGCTCCACTCCTTGCCCTCAGTCTATAGCCCTCCTGCTCTTGATGTTCAACAGGCTGCCTTCTCGTTGCTTAGGTCAAGGTCACCTCCTCAGAGGGGCCCTCCCTGATCGTATTCTAAAATAGCAACCCCATCCCATTTCCTATTTTGCCTTTCCTCATAGCACTTTCCACTATGTGTCCACTACGTGTTTATTTGTTTCTTTTTTCTCTCTCCCACTAGAATGTAAGCCCCACGAGGGCAGGGACTTTGGCCTGTTCGGTCCCAGAATCCCTAGCACACACAAAGTAGGCATGAAATAGATACAAAGTATGCACTAAATATGCTGAATGAACATGAGCAGGCAGGCACATGCATATGACACGTGAGTCCTAAATGATGAACGTGTGCATGAACATGCCCCCACACACGTGCATACTCACACGAGCTTGCAGGCAAAGGCATGCATGCTCACGTGTCTCACTTGGCCCAGTGCCCGAGGGGAAACGTTATCACCCACGTTCCCCGACCCAGGAAGCCTCCAGCTGGACTCCACTCAGCCCTCCTGGTGCTAACTTGGCTTGACACGCTGGTTGCACGTGGGCCTTCCTGTGGAAGCTACAGTGAGCCCACCACCACTGTGGTGGCTGCTAATTGGCTCTGTGTTGGACCGTGGGTCACCGCTCGGTCAGCCATGGCTGATACCTTCTTCCCACTTGTCTTAGGAAAGGCTCTGCTGTCCCCTCTGCTTAGGCCTCAGCTGGCCACTGAACCGCACATGCCTGGCCACATGGGACGGACCACACCAGCGAACCCCTCTGATGTCGGTCCCCGCCCCACTCACTCTCAGGGGACAGCAGAGAGAGCTCAGCAGACAGGACTGGCCTCAGCTGGGCATTTACCCAAGAGGCGCAGTGTGATAACAAGAGTGTGAGGAAGGCCCCTCGTCCAAACATACCTGTTACAGCGCCTAAAATGCCACCATTAGAGGGGGAGTCCTCTAGGTCAACCCTGGTCTCCTTCAGGGTTTCTCCTAAGGTACACGTCCCCCAATCCTGAAAGGTGGGAAGAGGAAGCGCCCGAAACTGGAACATTACAATTGATCCCTGCTTACACCATCTGCCAGGGCCCTAAGCTCAATATGGTCATGCCCTTGACACCCCATTTCCAGACATTTTCAGCGGATCGCTTTCAGAGCAGAGACGGCTGCCCCAGCTGATTGCCATCACACATTCATATCTGAGATATTAGAGTTCTGGAGAATGATGGTAAGTGGCTTTACCTCAGCCAAGCGGGATCCTCAGTGGGTGCTGGTTTATCTGGCTTTTTTCCCAGTGAGGCTTGAGGGTAGAGAGTGGGGCAGTGCCTGGGCCACATGAAAGCGCAAGACCTGGCTTCCCAGAGGGGTGGCTTCCCTTGCCTTCACTTTTCATGCCTTTTGGGCCTAACGTACCCTTCGCAGTCCTGCCAGGGCCCAGAATAGCTCCCACTCTCCGAGCCATCCCCAAATCCTGCCTCCTCCAGGAAGCTCCCGCTGCCGCTCTGGCCTGGTCTTGCAACCTGTGGCTACATTCCTGTCCCAACTGCCCCATTCCACGTACTGCAGAGGTCAGGGCAGATTTGGGCACAGCATGCCTCTCCTGCCTCTCTTCCCCCAATGGCCTAGCTCGGGGGTTCATGACTACAAAAAATCCATCTGGTCAACCACTCCAATGGCCTCCTTTGATATAAATTCTACCATTCAGAGAGAGGCAGGATGCTCTGGGTCACATCTCCTGGCCTGGTCTGGCACCTGTCTGGGTCTGGAGAGCTGAAAGCTACCATGTTCTTCCTCCTTCGAGGCCAGAAAAGGCTGAGCAGGCCAAGGTCTTGCTGACTCAGAATCTGGGGGAAGATTCTGGCTGCTCCAGGAAAGGAGGGAGGAAGGAGGAAGAGGGGGAGAGGGCCAGCCCCACCCTCCCCACTGTGAGGGCATCCAGCGGAGATGACCTGGGTCCACAGAATGGTCCCGGCTGCTGGTGGTTCCAACCCGGAGGGAAACAAAGGACAGGCCTGACGCCTTAGAGTGAGGTGCCTTTGAAAGTTGACAAGTCCAGCACTTAAAAGCCAGTGGATTATTAAAAAAAGGAAGAAAGAAAAGAGAGAAACTGAACAAAAATAGAAATTGCACTTCCAGCTGGGTTATCCTTAAATCTGCCCAGGGGATTATTGAGTTAGTACAGAGTCTCTAGGACAATAAGGTGGGTGATCCTGTAGATCTGCATTCTCTTCCAAAGTTTTCCAAACTGGATTTCAGAGAAAATTTGTAGTGTGTGTGCTGGGCGGGGGGAGGGGAGCGCGTTGGTGGGGAGGTCTACCGGGGACTTAATACCTCTTGAGAGGCAAACTCTCTCCGTGCAAGCAGCCTTGCTCACTGTGCCAATCAACAGATGAAGCAGGTTACTCTCCTTTGGGGCTTTTGTGAGCCTGAGTGTGTGGATGGGCAGCGGGACTTCCCAGGTGAGGGCGGGGCAAGGTGGACTGCAGAGGACTCAGTGTCCCCAAGGATCCCTTTGTTCTAAAGTGTCGATTAACATCTCCTGAGGGAACAACGCTGCCGAGGCTGCATCGACCTGTAGGCAATAATTTGTTCAGTCATTGCCATCACTATAAATCCTGCTCTCCTGAATTATCGGAAGACAATTTTATAGAACTGAAAACTGACTATCTCTTCTCCTTGTGTCACATTATTTGTCACAGATCGTTTCGGTGACTCCCCCATACGTGCACCAGGGCCCTTCTCCAGAAGCGAGTTCTCCATACGGTGACCAGCTCACTCCGTTGTTGCAGCTGAAGCTCCTGCACCCCAAGGACCCCCTCAGTCCTGAGTGAGCCAGGTCACAGGTCTTGCTATTTCCCAGCAGAGGCTGAACAGCAGGGATGGGCACCAAGGAGCCGAGGAGCTCTTAGACCGATGGGGCGCCTTACGGGGGGTGGGGGGCTGCTTTAACTGATTAAGCTCCTGGCCAGCCCTTCGTCTCCCTTCTGCCCCATCTCCTGCCCTGCAGGTCACACTGGCCAGGTCTCCTGGGCAGGCAGAGAATGGAAGGAAAGCTGCCTAGCTCCCCCCGATAAGACACTCTGAGTTATGGCTCCGGAACTCTAAAGAACCCTGTTCATCTGGCCCCCTGCCCTGCACACGCTCTCCTCCCCCAACCCTGGCCTCACTCACAGGGCTCTTCCTGCCTCTTCTCTCTGCCCATCCAGTTCCTACCAGTCTTTCAAGACCCACTTGACGTCTCTCCTCTAGGAAGCCTACCTGAGTGCTCCAGCCCATTCTAACCCCTGTCTTATTGGGTTTCCTATTTGTACCCAGAGTCCACATTTACTGCCTCCTCATGACTTCTGGGCTTCTTACTGAACTCTCCAGGAGTTAGCACCTTGCTGTCCAGTCAGTCTGTGAGATCCACGTGTGCCCACCCCAAGCCTGGCCAAACCCCAGGCTGGACACCTGGAGATGCTCAGGAGCTGGTGCGCTGGGTGCTGCTCCCAGCCCCTCTCTCCCACCTCCCCACCCCTGGGTTTCAGTGAGGGGCCCATCCTCAGGGGGGTCCTGAGAGAGTCAGGTTCAGTGGGAGCAGGCGCGCTCTCACACACAAAGATGTAGCTGAGGCCTCTAGAATGGATAAGTTGGGCTGCAAACCCTCAGGATTCTGGGAGGAGGGAGCTCAGGAGGTAGGGGAGTTTTTTGGTACTTGGTAGAAAGTGGCGGAGCCAGTTGGGACAGCTGCCTGCCCGGGAGCAAGTTTCCCAGTCTCTGCTTTTCTTACTTTCTTCCCTTCCCCAGGCTCCAGGGACTGTCCCTTCTTTTAGCATGACCTCTCCCAGAGGCCCTGACCCAGTCCAAGGCTTGGGCTGCTTACCATAGGCCTAAAGGCAGACACTTAGTGCTTGCTAAGGGGGTTCTAGGTAGGCTCAGCTCTAGGAGGGAAAGCCCCAGAGGTGTCTGTCCTGAAACCCCACCACGTCCAGGAGCCCTCCTGGCAGAGACCGGTGTGATTCTGGGACTGCCCTTGTACTTGTCCCTTCCCTGGGTTGCAGCTGGTGCTGGAACAGGTGGTGACTTGCTCTGAGGGGCATCCCTGCCCAGCCCCTAGTAGCAGCCATCCGCTCCAGTCTCTCCCACCAGAGGTCTGAGCATAAAGAGAGGCCCTAGTCTAGGCAGGCACTTGTCTGGTCCAGGGCATGATTTACCTCCTCTCTCCTTCCTAAGGTTCCCGCCCCCCAGGCCCAGGAGGCTGGATTCTCATCAGCCCCTTTTCCAGCAGACAGTCCCTCCCGGCATGTGGAAGGATACTGATCTGCAAGGACTCGAAGGCAGGTGCCACGGAGTTTCTTCTTTTTTTAAATCTTCACCCAAGGATATGGTTATTGATTTTAGAGAGAGGAAGGGGGAGGAGGGAGAGAGACAGAGAGAGAGAGAGAGAGATCTATCAGTTGCCTCCCATACATGCCCCAACCAGGTATCGAACCCAAAACCTTCGGGTGCACAGGAGGACACTCCAACCAACCGAGCAACCTAACCAGGGCCTGAGTTTCTTCTTATTTCTCAGGTTTTTCTGTGAGTCTCCAGGATTTGGAAAGAAGGAGCCACAATATTATAACCTTTATGTACATTACATAGATTTTTGTAGTGTGAAATATTTTACTAGAAAGACTATGCTATATTCACAGCACGGAATACTACTCAGCAATGAAAAGTAATTGTTGAGACACGCCATGAGCTTTGATGAAACTCAGGGAAGTATGCTGCTGATAAAAGGATGCATGCTATATGTTGCCATTTACATCACATTCTTGAAATGACAGTGAATGGAGAACAACTTAGTGGTTGCCAGGGGTCAGGGGCGGGTGGGGTGGAGAGGGAGGGAGTGTGGGTAAACCAGGGCAACTGAGGGGTCTGTGTGGGTAAGCACTGCTGTGTATCATGACTGAGGTGGTGCATGCTGAACCTGCACATATGATAAACCTGTACAGGACTAAGCTCACACACACACATACACACACACACACACACACGTGAAAACGGGAACAGGTAAAATGGGGGGAAACTGGAAAGACTGACGGACGATGTCTGGGTCGATATCTGAGTTGTGATATTGGGGAAATGGGAGTTTTCTGCAGCATTTCTTACAATTGCATGTGAATCTACAGTTGTCTCAATAAAAACTACAATTACTTATTTTTAAAAAAGAAATATAATTTTATATAAGGGGGGCTCTGGGTTCCCCACATTTGCTAATGGGCAAGGCAGGAGTCTGAGAGTGATGAGGCTCCCCGCTATACCTCTGTCCCCTCACCTCCACCCCACCTCCACCCCAGCCCCCAGCCCCCACCCCCCACTGACGGGGGACTTCTCAGGGCCACTTCCAGAGGATACCTGTTCTGGAAGCACAGCTGACCTCAGGTCTCGTCGGCATAACCCACCCTACCCTGAGTCCTTTGCCTCTCTCTCCTGAGACGTAGGATATTGGTTGCTTAGGAAGTTGTCTGTCTGGGGCTGTATCTAGACACCAGAGAACAAACTCTGATATAGGGTGGAGCGTGCTGGGCGGTGGAAGTCCGTGAAGTGTAGCCCACTGGCTTGTATGTCACCGACTTCCCAGAGGAGGCTCGGCCGCACCGCCCACCCTTCACACACACAGTTCTGGGTTTGCTGCCATACCACAGTGCTGGAAGAGGTGACAGGTGGTAGAATTGGGAATTCTATGATTATTTGAGCACCAGAGGCCTAGCCCCTCATGACCAAAAGCATGTGCCAAGTGCCCATAATCCACGGAGACTTGGTGTGTTCTGGAAGAGTGGAAAGGCTTTAGTCAGAGAGAACCGAGTTCAAACCCCAGCTTGGCCCTCTCTGAGCCTCCTGACCTCTGGGAGTTTGGGCCTTTATAAAATTGGCGTAGAGCTAATCTTATACAGTGTTATGTGGTTAGGTAATGTGATGCTCCTCCTTTTTTTCAGATTCCAGGAGACAACAGCCTAGAAGGTAAGTCCAGGAGCTGGAAGGAAGGAAACATAACTGCAGCTCCCCGACCCCCGATACTTGACAAGGGTGCAGGTTCCCCAGACGGCGGTGTGGACTGAGCCACTGGAAGGCCTAGGGACTCCCAAGAGATGTTAGGAGGTTGGAAGAAGACAAGCCAAGGCCCTGATGGGAAAACTGCAATCGCCTGCAGCTGCGGCCCCCCACTGCTGCAGCGGTGCTTAACCCCAGCCTCAGACGCAAACCCGGGGGCCAAGAGGAGGATGTGTTCAATCGAAGTGGAACCCTGAAAAGACTGAGTTCACCTATAAGTGGTTGGATCAGGACTGGGGCATTGAGACAGAAATTCAGTTTAATTGTAAGAAAAATCACTGCATATTTGTAACCTGAGCTTGTAGTCTGTAAAAAACTGGACTTGCCATACAGGTACCCACTTCCACATTGTACTTTACACGGACGGACACAGACCGTGGACCTTGTCATGTCCATTCAACATCTATCCAGTGTGTGCTGGTTCACGTTTACCAGGCAGCTTTCTGCAAAAACAGGTAACAATCTGATTTTGTGGCAACTGATGATTTCTGTGTTGTAAATACTCCCACCATGGCAGTTTCCAGCTACCAACGTGATATCACCGAACAGAAGTTAGAAAGATACGGACAAGCGTGAGCTAATGCCAGCCAGCTCTGGCACAATGCTGCAAAGTGACATTTATACATCTGTGCATCTGCTCAAATGTGCCCAGAACTGAAATTCTCATTCTAATTCTGCACATACACTAGTACAGAAAAATGCACAGAGACATTATTTCAGATACATACACCTGCACACACATTTAGTTACTTAGAAGCATACAAAGACAAGTTCAAATATATAAACACATGTACATCTACATGTAAACTGACACAAGCCAAAACATGCATGTATCAATAAATGCATGCACAGACACACACTCAGGAAGAGGAAATAAACCAACCAGCTTTTCTGGGTTTGCTGGCCTAAGGCTGCACACCTTTCAGAGCCACTGTGGCTGAAGGCAGAGGAGACTTCAGGGACACACTGCTTACAGCCAGTGATCTATACCTGCTCCTAGACTCTGGGGCCCCCGCGCCCTTTCTGGGTTACTCCTGGCAGTCCTTCAGGTCTGGGAGAACCCTTTCCTTGCCTTACAATTACTGGCCCCAAAAGCCCCCTCCACCCTTCTTAGTAAGGCAGCCCCTCACTCCTCTCTCTTTCACTGTGGGAAAGCCAACTCCAGCCTCTCTCTGCCCTTATTCCAGATCAACAGAGCAAGAGGTCAATGTGACTCTCCACTTGGCTCCCTCCCCGTGACTTCTGCTGTTCCCTGTCCCTGATTACTTCCTTATTTCTTTCTTTCCTGGGCCATTGCCCCAGCCTTCTAAATGTCTCCCCGCTCCAGGTACTTCCCTCCCATTAGTCTTGCTATAATAAACCTGCCAGATTAATTATCCTAAAGCACAGCACTGAGGTCATACATGTACTGGCAACTTCCCCGTGCAGGACAGAGTAGGGCTAGATCTGTTTGAGGTTCCCTAGCCACTTGTCTGACTCCTGCTTCCACAGTTTAATTTTCAATTCTCTTTTCTTCAAACATCTTTCTCTCCCAGTCTGGTCTGCAAATCGTCTCTGCTACAGAGTCTGCTAGCTATCTTCTTCAGTTCGCAGTGGGGCATTTACTACCTCTTACAGTCGTGTACAGTGCTTTGTAGTTTATAAGCACTCTCAAAATTATTGGTGGACCTCCCATCATGTGCCCGGTACTGAGGTTAGCCCTGGAAATACAGCAGTGAGTAAAAACGGATGTGGTCATGCTTTCATGAACCAAGTCCACCTAACCCATTGAAGTCCTCTGCTCCAAAAGCACAAGTGGATTTGGAAGGGAAGTGTTTTCCCACTGTCCCTCTTACCCGCTCCCCTACCCTCATGGAAAGATGGCCTCTCTAGAGTCATGGGGACAAAGCAGAGAAGACAGCGAAAAAGACTTTTGCTTTCAGATTCTTAGGGGACTTTATAACCTCGTGAGCATTACAGGAGCAGCTGCTGGGATGTTGCAAGCCCAGGGCAAAGGGGGCATTAAACACTTACAAGGCCGTGTAGAGGTTGGCACTAGTCTGCACCTTTACTTCCTTCCCATCACAGTGACTACTCACACCCACAATCAGCGACCACTACTCCGTGTGATCCTTGGCTACTGACTCTGATTTCAGAGCTGTAGTTTCCTCAGCTGTAATATGTAGTCAGAAATCTCCGTCTTTCTCACAGTGTTGTTAGAATGATCAAATGAGATGTAAGTACATAGAAGAGAACTATAATGTATAACATAATATTATTATTAATCTTTTACTCAGTGCCATTTCTTCTTTAAAGCAGTCCGATGCCATTACTAATTTCATATAAGCAGGTGCTCGGGGACCCTGGCCCGGATGGACAGGAGACGAGGCATAGAGCACCACCGTACAACAGACATACCTGAGCCACAAACATGCGTCACACGTATCAGCTAAAAGTTTCTAGTATCTATACTTAAAAGAGATAAAAACAGCCTGGCAAAATTAATTTTAATACTATATAATTTTAACCCACTATCTCCAGAATATTATCATGTCAATATGTAATTCACATAAAATTATTGGAGCGATTTTTACATTCTGTTTTGGTGTTACATCTTTGAAATCCTGTGTGTATTTTACACGTACAGCACATCTCATTCGGGCTAGCCACATTTCAGGTGCTTGGTAGTCACACGTGGCTGCCGTGTTGGACAGCACACACTAATTAATAATGTATATAAAAATTAAAGTGGAGTACTTAACAATTTCCAAAACTCTTGATATTTAAATCCCACCTTGGCCTGACTAGACATATGTCTACCATCTCCACTTTGGAGATGAACGGAAGCAGCAGCAATAATGTGTCATGCACCCAGGGTTATCAGCTAGGAAATGGTGAACTCAGTCCTTGTCTTCACACTTGACACTTTCTCTTTGGCTTCCTTTTCTAAGCAACACCAAGGGAAACTCGAATATTACCATACATACATGTCTTGAGACTCATTGCACTAGTGCACGAAAAGGCACAGTTCCTTCAAAACCCACCTACAATGTCATCCCTTTAAAAAGCATGCCCAGCTTACTGCCACCATAATCTGTTAGCACCATTATTCTAAAAATATGTGTGTGCTGGATCAAGCACCTTGAGCTCTGATGTGCTATGGATGTAAATGATGTAAGTGGGCACAAAAAATCCTACTCCTCTCTCTGATATTCTCTATGATATAGTGACTTACCTTTTTAATTACTCTTAGGGGTGACATTGTAGTGTTTCAGCATTCCAAATAAGTGAGAAGTGAAGTAAAGACGCCTCTCTTCTAGTTTAAAAAGCATACACGTGCCAAATGTTTACAGCAAAGCATAACCAGACACAGCCGGCTATCAGGAAAAGGGGTTCCTAGTGCAGGATTTCTCGATAAGAAGACAGCAGGCACGTAGGGGTTTGGGGGACAGAGCAGGGGACAGGCCACTTTGAGAACTGCCCTGCGAAGGACTAGTCCCTAAGCCAATGTTTCCAAAGAGATGCCAAGGGCAGCGGACCACCCTCCTGACCGGCGAAGCTGCCCGTCACTAGCCCAGAACTACCAGCAGAAGCCCTAGCTTGACTTCCAAACCTGGCTAGTTTTTCCCCCTTGGCAGGGTGGTGGCTGGAGGGCAATACAAGGCGTGTAAAGTTGTATATGCTAGCTTGCCTGGTAGTCTAGTTTCCACAAATACCTTGTCAAACCAACTCAAAAAGAGCCTGGTGGATTTGCTAGAAATAAATTATACAGATTTGTTCAAAGGTCTTGGAGTTTGCAAGCTGGGAACACAGCTAGGTAAAATCCCAGAAGCGTTCCAAAGAAGAAAAGTCAAAAGTTCTTATAGTAAAAAAATATATTCTTGAGAATTATCAGTCCTACATTCTTTGCCCTAGGATTGGTTCAGGACAGTTATCAGACAGATGTCACACAGCCAGGCTGATGGATGCCAGGTGGTCCAGAAGATGGATGTAAAGCGGTCTGGTCACACCCAGTGGTCTGGATAATGGATGTCCGGTGGATACCGGTATGTATGTGAGTCCTTCAGGAGGTAACTAGAGGGTTACCTGGAAGTATATATATATATATATATATATATATATATATATATCTCCAGACATTGAAGCAAGACTGCAACATTTAAAAAATTTTAAGTTCCCAGGATAGTTAGAATAAGAATGAACTCTTTTCTTATGCCTCAACCTTCGTTTAGCAGCTTGGTTAAAATGACTCTATTTTATATTCCCTATATTCACTCTTCTCCTCACCTCCCCCCTCCCTCCCAAGAACTAAACCGGGCGGGTAGTAAAAGCTAAACTCCAATTCTCTGGGCCAAGGCCAAGGGCAGTCTCCAGGACTTTTCTTTTCCCCTAGCCTGCTTCTATATACTCCTGGTCATGCATATTCACACAAGTGCAGCGTAAAGTCTGCGTGGAGTTTGTGTGCACGTGTGACTTTTGCCATCGCCAGACAGACAAAATGGGTTGAATATGATAACATTTTTTTTTGGAGGCCCTGCGACGCCCCTGGCGCAGCTACTCCATACCCTGGAGTAGATCGGCATCTGCCTGTCACCAACAGTCTACGTGGCTCAAAAGCAGTGCGCACGCGCGAGGTCAGACTGCCGGAAACTTCCGGGTGCTGAGGGGCGGGCAGAACAGTAATGTGTCCAGCGGTTCCGTCCCAGACACCGGTTTCTGGCACATCCGCTTGGGATCTGGTGCCCATCTCCGGGGACAGGGGCCAGGAGGTGGGGTTCGGAGGAACCGCTGGCGGGTGCCGCCGTCCACCCGGGAGAACGGCCCCAACAGCGCCAACCGGGGCAGTGGGCGGCCCGCTGGGCCACGCCCCCCGCGCGCGCGCACTCGGAGTCAGCTGGCCCGCCCCGGCATTCACGTGACACGGGGCGGTGCCGAGTGGTAGGGCGGGAGGGAGGTAAGGGCCAGCGGGAGGGAACCTTACGGCGGGATCTGCGGCAGCGGTAGCATCAGAATGGCCGCGCTCTACGGGGGTGTAGAGGGGTGAGTGCGGCCCGGCAGAGGGAGTCCGGGAGGGGCGTCCTGGAAGTGGCTTGGGCCTACCCCCGTCCGAGGGCGGGAGGAAAGAAGGTCGTAGGCAGGCTGGTGGCCTCCCGCCTCCGAGTCCGGCCACTTTGGGCTTCTGGGCTGCGGGGCCTTGCGGAGCAGGGTTCTGTGCACGCTCACGGTGCTTCTGCGCGCCGATGTGTGCCTTGCAGGGGCTCTGTTTGTGCCACGGCCACACCCCAGGGGGGTCCTTTGTGTTTCACGGCGGAACCACGCCCCTTTTCCCCAAGAATGACCCACTCCTCTGTACCCCGCTGGAGATGCTCCTTTTCCCCATTCCCGACCCCAGAGAGTTTTTCAGAACAGGTGTCAGGTATGAAGTTGCTGGACTGGGGGTGGGGGGGTGGGGAGAGGGAGTATGGTGGCAGCCGGGACAAAGATCTTTGCGGGAGGGTATCTGGGAGCTGGAGCAGCTTAGAGCCTGTCCCAGTCCCTGGAACTCTTTCTTGTCAGCACTCCAGGCCTCTCCCCCTTGACAGAACCCAAGTCATTCTTGCATTTTTCCTTCTCGTAGCTTGTCTGCCGGACTTTTTGTAATGGCCCTTCCCCTCGGTATGAAAATACGCAACACTTTTGCTCAGCATAGGCTTCAGTTACCACATGTGTATAAAATGAGAGGAAAGATGAAGGAGATGATTGCCAAGTCCCCTGCCAGTGACAACATTCTGTGGGTCTGGGTGTGCCAAATCAGGGCATTTTACAGGTTGCTGCTATCTCAGCCAGGGTACTTTTGAATCTGAGATTGGATTAGTTCTATGGCAGCCACATCTCACTGCTGACTCATGGACCCCCAACGTCTTTTTTTCACATGCATTGTTAAGGTTGACCTCCCCCATCCTATAACTACTGCCCCCCAAAAAACAATAAGTACAGGAGTTTGCATTCATTCCTGTTACATGTATAAGAGATTCTTTTTCGTGTTGAATCTCATGCATTAATTACCCCTTGAAACTTGTCTTTTTTCGGTGTGATCATCAGGTCTTCAATGACCTCTTCTGATTATTACTAAAAGTATTGATCAGTAAAGACACATACATCACACCACTACAGACCTCCCTCCAAACTACCGTTTTCCCCAGTAATAAGCATCCGACCATTTAGTTGCTTAAGTGGATCTAAACTCTGCCATCTGGTCAGTGTTTCACAAGAGTGTCTTGGAGACCTTGGCAGCTGGAGCTGGATCTTGAAAGGCAGCCTTTAGCTTTTGTGAGAAGCACAGAGAGACGCCATTGTCTTTAATCACATTTACTGAGAGTAGCCTGTGCTAGGCATGAGATATATGAATGATCTGGAGCTTGTAGACAGGAAAACAACTGGATACACTGTTAATACAGAGGATTCCTTAAAAATTATGGGGGCACTGATCGGGCTTAACTAATGCTGCTATGTGGTGGGCCACATGTCAAAGGCTTCAAGGACTGGCTGATGTATAAATAGGGCCTTGCAGGATGAGTAGGACATCCTCAAGGGAAGCTGTCCAGCAGCACAGCAAACACCTAACCACAGAGGTGTGTTTGGGAGTGGTGACTGGTTTTGCTGAAACAATCTCCGTCGTACTGGGCTCTGTGACAAGGATTGCACAAGCTAAGCTCTCCCTTCAGGTTTTTCTGAGCAAGACTGAGTGCCCCCTTGTGTTCTGTAGGGGAGGAACACGGTCCAAGGTCCTTTTACTCTCAGAGGATGGGCAGATCCTGGCAGAAGCGGATGGACTCAGCACAAACCACTGGGTAAAGGCCACAACGAGGGGACCAGTGGGCTTGGTTGTGGTTTTATGGGCCGTAATTCCTGTGGAGCTGGTGGCTGGGGACCCATATCGCAGCCTGTAGGGGCAGCAAAGGTTGGGCAGGCCTTTGTAACTCCTCCTTCCCTTGATTGGGGTAGCTGATCGGGACGGACAAGTGTGTGGAGAGGATCAACGAGATGGTGAACAGGGCCAAACGGAAAGCTGGGGTTGATCCTCTGGTACCTCTACGAAGCTTGGTGAGTCTGGGGTAGCGACTGGGACTTAAGTTACAGCAACACTGAGAAAGCAAGTTTGAACTAAGTGAGTCTGATGACCTCCACTGCAGAGGGAAAGACCTTGGGGGCTTGGACTGTGGTCTAGAAACTCACATGATCCATCTGCTCTTGTGGCTTCAGTTGTCATCTACAAGTCCCAACAATTGGAACAGCACGCATAGGGCTTTGGAGAGTCACTGAGATCTTGGTTTGTCACTCAACGTCTGGGTGACCCTAAGCAGGTTACTTACCTTCTTTCAACCTCAGTTTCCTCATTTGAAAAGTGCAGACAACAGTAGCTACCTCAGAGTTGTTGGGAAAATAAAATGACATGATACCTCCGAAGTGGTTGGCAGAGGCCCTGACCCATAAGCACTCATTAAATGTCCACTGTTATTTGCACCTCAGGCCTTTCTCCCAACTTGTTGTAGTTCTGGCTACTCCCTGAACATGTCCTCAGTGAGATGTTCTGCAGGCACAGCCAAAGCCCATGTATTCCAGGCCAAGCTTCTCTCTCCTCAACTCGCTCTGCCTGATTTTTCTGTTAATGGCACTAATGTCCTAAGCTCCAAACTTGGCATTGTTGAAACTCCTCTCTATTTCCAGTCCAAGTTCTTCTTATAGCCGCTACCTTCTGAGGGGTCATCACATGGGGTGAAAGGAGGACTGGGGCTGGATAAACAGGGCCCAGTTGTAGAGAGCAGGGGGCAGATAGCTGGAGGGGTGGGGGTGGAGAAAGGAGCTGGGTCTGGGGCCCTGCCCACTTGCTTACCTCCCCCTTGGCCTAGGGCCTATCCCTGAGTGGTGGGGAGCAGGAGGACGCGGTGAGGATCCTGATGGAGGAGCTGAGGGACCAATTTCCCTACCTGAGTGAAAGCTACTTCATTACCACCGACGCCGCTGGCTCCATTGCCACAGCTACCCCAGATGGTAAGGAGGTGGAGGGAGGGGTGAGGTTGAGAACTATTTTTCTTGGGAGAGCTCCTTAGATGTAGCTGGCAGAACTTATCTCACAAATATCTGGAAGTCAGCCTCTATCATTTCCCCCCTCCCCGCTTTTAATTAGCTTAAGTCCCTGCCAGAGTAAGGACTGGATAGGAGGGAGGGCAAGAAGGTATCTTGATGAGAAGCAAGAAGCGGAGTCAGATCTAAGGCTCCATCCCAAAGGAAGGAGGTCCTGAGGCTGGCTGAGGAAGGCAGTAAGTGCTGAGAAGCAAGCAAGTGGGAGGGAATGCTGATAGTGTAAAAAGCATTGGTGCCACAAGATTGGCATTTAAATATCAGCTCCTGTTTTCCCAGCTGCACCATCTTGGATAAATTACAGAACTCTCAGAGTTTCAATTTCCTCATCTATTAAGTGGGGATAATTGTATAGATAAGGTGGTTTCGGGTATTGGGTATCACTGAATAGGGTCTAGCACCATCCCTGGCACACAGTAGGTACTGAGTAAAGCAGGTAGGCACTTGAAGGTTGGCTTGGCAAGGAGACACAGGCTCTATTTGTCTCTTTCTTCCAGAGGAGGGCTGTATATGATTCGAGTTTCTCTGAGAGCCAGGCCCCCCACCTTCAGCAGGAAACTGGCTAGCTCAATTTTCTCTGCAAGGCTGGGTGGTGGTTCCTTGGCTGGGGTTTGTTTCTGTCCTGTCCTCTCTCAGTCGGAAGCTGTGTGCTCACTCTGTGCAGGGCACACTGAGCCTCCTGTGCCCTTTCCCCAGGTGGGATCGTGCTCATCTCTGGGACAGGCTCCAACTGCAGGCTCATCAACCCCGATGGCTCCGAGAGTGGCTGCGGCGGCTGGGGCCACATGATGGGGGACGAGGGCTCAGGTGAGCTCCTGCTGACTGGGCCCGGCTCAGGATCCTGGACCCTTCCCTTTCTGCAGCTCTCCACCTTCTCTCCCTCAACCTCAGCCTGCTGACCCCTGGGACTTCCTGGGGACAGTTCCTGAATCTGATGGTCCTGAATACAAAATAAGGACCGAGACAGCATAGAGATGCAAATGCTGGACAAGTGGCTGGCCTTGCTCTTCAGCAGTGATTTGCACCCAGGATTCAGGTTCATGCCTCAGCATAATAGCTGTTGACTACCCGTGTTGACTTTTGGAGGCCTGGGGAGGAATGGACACTATGAAGGTTAAGGCGACAGAGGCGAGGAGACGCTGTACGCGTCTGCTGGTGGGAAAGGGGTATAGAAGCTTTTCCCGCTGTCACCTCTTTGTAGGCAGCACCTGTGCATTCTCATAGACGCCCTTGGGGTCCAGTTCATCAGTGATCCAGTGATTTGTGTGACAACTGACTGAACTTGTCTTTAGTTTTGTCTTTAGCAGCTGGCATGACTCAGCGTCACCTGTTCTGTCTTCCCCCTCTAGCTTTCCCATATGTGGATCAATCAGATACAGTTTAATTAGAGGCCCTCAGGCTGGGAATTGGAACACCTAATTCTCTGTAATATAAAAGCTGATCACTAACCCTGTATAGGTCTGAGTTTTCTTCCTCATGAGCTCAGGGAGATTGCTTCATCTCCTAGCTTTCTCTGCTCTCCACAGCCTACTGGATTGCACACCAAGCAGTGAAAATAGTGTTTGATTCCATCGACAACCTGGAGGCAGCTCCTCATGACATTGGCTTTGTCAAACAGGCCATGTTCAACTATTTCCAGGTACTCTGCCCTACTCCCAGTAAACATGCACACCTGGGCTAGGGCAGTGGATGCAGGGAGAGGCTGGGTGAGCCAAAGGAAAGTTGGGGTGAGTCATGGGTCAGAGCTGGAGTATGGGGAAGTCATAGGTGAGGACAGGATTTGGAATGATATGGGTGGTGCATGCCAGGAGGGTGTCAGGGATGAGGGACAGTAGGCTGGAGACAAGTGGTTAGCCAGATCTCATTCTTGGGCAGCTAGACCCTGGGGGCAGGTGAAGGCAGATGACATTCTAAGCTGGAGTGAGAAGTGCAGGGTGCGATTAGGAAACAGTGCTCACAGACAGAGACAGCAGCTGAAGTCTGAACAGATGCATCTGGCAGTGAGCTGCTTCTGGCCTGGATGGGTGAGGGAAGGGAGCCACTAGGAGGTGGGCAGGGAGAGTTCTTAGGAGGTGCAGCCTTCTGCCCAGGTTGTCAGGGATTGACTTTCCTTCTCTGAGCCATGCTTATCCCTAGTGGGTTTGGAAACCGAGTTCTTGATATGAGCTAGAAATAAAAGGTGGGAAGAGGAGAAGGAAGACAATGTTTATGTGACAGATATCTCTCTGGATGCAGGCCACTTAGGTGAGCTGGAGCCGGGGCCAGGGAAGGAGATTAGAAATGCTGGGAGATAGGACTGTATTCTCCAAGGCTCAGGGGTTGATGGTTATAGCGAAAGTGGCCTGGACCAGGCTGAGGAACAGGGAGAGAAATCACCTCCTCTAGCAGCTGCTGTAGGAAGTGGAGTTAAGGCATCCTGACACAGCAGATTGGTTTTAAACCCCAGTGACATATCTGCCATTCCCTCTCCTATCCTTTGTCCATTTTTATGAGGTCATTACAAAGAATAAATGAGACAGTCTGTAAAACATGCTTATTACTACATTGCTGTAGGTGCTCAGATTTTAGCTCCACCCCCCTTCCTCCACCTTAGTAATGTGTCTGGGGACTGAATAGCAACACCTTTAGAGGTGTTACTAGTGGGTACATTTGTTGAGGTGGAAGAAGGACCTTCTGTGGGCAGGTAAATTTAAGGGATACAAACATGTAGATATCTTGGTTCAAGACTTCTCGGTGTTAGCTTGCTAGTGTGCATTGTGAATCTCTAAGGAGAGTTGTAAGGTGCAATAGTCCTCAGAGTCCTCTGACCACAGAAGGCTTTTCAAGAGCACCTTGAGGGACTACCGAACACACTTCGGGGAGCAGAGGTCTGTGCTCTGTCCAGACTAATCTGTAAGGAGCAGTGGAGTTCATGTTGGTGAAAAAAAGGACTTTTCTCGAATGAGAAGTAGCAAACCCTTGCACTCTCTAGAGCTTAAACAAAACAAACGAAACGTTATTCTAGCTTTTCAAACAGTGGAGACATCAGGAAGGCCAACTTAGGTGGGCCGACTGAGAATTTTCCTTTGCTTCTGATGATGGTCTTGTGCCCTTTCTCCGCCTCTCAGGTGCCAGATCGGCTGGGAATCCTCGTACACCTGTATAGGGACTTTGATAAATGCAGATTTGCTGGGTTTTGCCGGAAAATTGCAGAAGGTACTAGAGGTGGGGCAGGGTTTTATCTGACTTTCTTCCCCAAAGACCTCCCAGGTGGGAGGGGGTGGCGTAGTGGCGTAAGGTCCAGACGGGGCCCGGAAGCCAGTTTGTCTCCCTTTGACCAGTGACCTCCGCACTCGGCCACCACGGGCCTTGGTACTGGTGGGCCTTGAGGTGGAGGCAGAAGGACATGTGGACGTGTCGACGGTTGTTTCTACTTCCTGTGTTTCTCTCGACAGCTGTTGTGGCTCGTGCGGGCTCTGTGTCTGTGCCTGAGAGACTCATGAAGCAGTTGTCCTTTGGGCAAATCCTTAACTTTTTTAATAAACCAATGATAACCAAAGAATTAGGGGATCCTGGAGAGGTTAGGCATATTTGGTTGGGTGTCAGGAAAAGCTGAACCATAGGGCTTGCTTGTCTGCACACCACTCTTTATACACCATATGGTCCACACTTCCCTCATTTGGGGCATTCTCAAGGGCATTGAGAGGGCCCTCTTAGGCCCTCCTGGACTGAGGTCCCTTCAGAGCAGAGCTGAGAAGGGGCTGACCAACAGCAGATCGTTGGAGGTGGATGGCAGTCCCCGACAGGAACATCAGCCAGCTGCTCAGTAGGGTCCTGGGTCCCCAGAGCTGAGAGGCCCTCAGGGAAAGAACTCAGTAACTCCGTGTGAGCTGGAGTGTGACCCAGGTGCCAGAGTGTTACTCTAGTGGTGGCTTCCCTTCTCACGTGCATGGAATGAGCCACCTGCATACAGGACCGCCCTCCTAGGGCAGAAGTGCCTAGTGAGGGTCGGGGAGGTTAGGGTAGAGTGGCAGCTTTGGAGGCCTCCTTTTACCCACATGCTGTGAGGTGGGCATCTATTCCTGGTCGAGACCTGGCTGTTGCTGCCCTGCGCCAGACAGCCAGGACAGCTGAGCACTGCTGGCGCCCTGGGGACTCACCACTGCCCTCCCTCCTCCCTCCACCAGGTGCTCAGCAGGGAGACTCCCTTTCCCGTTACATCTTCAGGAAGGCTGGGGAGATGCTGGGCAGACACGTTGTGGCCGTGTTGCCTGAAATTGACCCGGTGAGTCCAGGTGGGAAAGGCTGGGAGCTGCCGGGCCAGGTTTGGCCCTTTCCCGTGAGGGGCGACACTGCCAGTCAAACTCTACACTGGATGTGCTTTTAAGTGAAAACTCAGGTTTGAGAAATATTTTTTAGAATGTCTATAACAAAGTTTTTGGTCCAGTGCTTCCCCTCTGTGGCTAGTCTGTGCCCTTTGTACAGTACATTGGTTTACGGCGGGACCTGTGCTCCCTCTTTGTCACGTTTGTGCCCATTTTCCTCTCTCCTTGCTCCTTCCTCTATGGTTGTTCAATGATTTTTTTTTTTTTTTAAATTTTATTTATTTTTAGAGAGAGGGGAAGGGAGGGAGAGAGGGAGAGAAACAGCAATGTATGGTTGCCTCTCACAGGGGACCTGGCCCGCAACCCAGGCATGTGCCCCGACTGGGAATCGAACCGGGACCGTCTGGTTCCCAGCCCGCGCTCAATCCACTGAGCTACACCAGCCAGGGCTGTTCAATGATTTTTGAACCTCTGTCCCCTCTGTCCCTTGTCTTTATGAATCTTCCTATATCCTTCCTTTTTTTCTTGAGTTTACCTTCTGGTTATCAACTAGAGGGAGTGTAAGTAGGATAGGGAGCACTGGTCTTAAGAAAGTACCCCCCTTCGGCATTGGAGAGACGTGGTCACCTCCACTATCCATTTCTGCTCTCTGCCCAGGTCTTGTTCAAAGGGGAGCTTGGCCTCCCCATCCTGTGTGTGGGCTCTGTGTGGAAGAGCTGGGAGCTGCTGAAGGAAGGTGAGTACGGGCTGGGGGCCAGGGGGAGGGGTGGTGCTGGGGAAGATGTGGCTCAGGGGAGCTGCCTGCTCCAGGGAGCAGGTGGGACCTGAGGCCTGGGCAGGCCACTGATGCCTCAGCTCAAGGCCCTCACCCTTCAGTCTGCCAGGGAGCCCTTTACAAGGTCCCATCCAGCTCCTTTGAGTTCTTAAAAAATGTTCTTTTCCAAAGGATTTATTAAGTAAGCACCACTTTTTAAAAATTAAAACTCTAACTGAAAATCAGAGCTTCTGACCAGCATGTGGTGACGTCCCTGACTAAGGATGACAGTCCTGGTGAGAAGGAAAGAAACGTGCCGCCTCTGCCCTTGCCGCCTTGTTTTGGGCAACTGTGGCTTCCATTAGACGTTCTGAAGTAGCCCAAGGACCCCTGGGAGTTCCTGGCGTCGGGCGCTGGCGGGCAGCCGGTTCCAGGACTGGCCTCACATACCCCGGTGCACCACCTGTGGGGGATTTGGCATGCGGGCCCATCTAGGACCCCTGCAGGAGTACCTCAGGGCCTGGGCCTCGTCTTCCCCTGCTCTTTGTCCCCACCCTGGTCTCTGTCACAGTGTCTCTCTCATCAGTGTCCTCTGCGTTCTTTCCCTCCAGGGTTCCTTTTGGCGCTGACCCTGGGCAGAGAGATCCAGGCTCAGAACTGCTTCTCCAGCTTCACCCTGATGAAGCTGAGGTACTCTTCCGCCCTGGGCGGGGCCAGCCTAGGGGCCAGGCACATCGGGCACCTCCTCCCCATGGACTACAGTACCAATGCTGTTGCCTTCTACTCTCATACCTTCTCCTAGGGGGCTGGCCCTGGCTCCGCCCCCTCCATGCCCAGTGGACATTGGGTGCTGGAATAGAGGGGGCCTTTTTTCTGTTTCCTTTTTTGTAAAAAAGAAAAACACGTATAGAAGAAAATAAATGCACTTTACCCACTCCCCACTTGGATTGTGTTGTGAGGCACACTTGCTGTGTACATTCTCAGTGTACCTGCCTGCATGTATCCCAAAGGGTTCAGGAATGGTTTTAGCCCAGAGTTTAAAGCCCCTCCCCTGGTGCTCAGCCTGTGGATTGTAGTCTGCTTGCCCTGCAGTTGGAGGTATGATCTATCTGTGCGCCGCCCCTCCCCGCTGTGTTAGCACCCTTATGCTGCTGCTGCAGTTAACCTGGGACCTCGATTTTCTGTCAAAGTGGTAATGATCCCTGCCAGAGCATTTTCAGTGGAATTAAATGTTCTCCATGCTGAACATCACCAAGAACAACCTTAGACATACCACACCTTCGACTGTTAGTCCCAAGTAGGTTTTAGGGGACAGGGTGCAAATCCCATCTGGGAGAATTTTTACCTTGCTGAATTTGGTAGTTATGGGTAAGCAGGACATTTTGCAGTTTTTCCGCATGAATGAGTTAGAAGTTATGAGGATGGCTGAGATCCAAGGCCAACTAGATACAGCTTAACTAGGTTAACTACCTATTCTGGGACTACTAGTCTGACTGGTTACAAGTGTGACACTTTGGCATTTGTTGTGTGGCACCAGGAAAGATGAGCATCAGTGAAGAGCAGACATGATTCCTGTCCTTTGGATGCTATAGTTTGATTGGTTAAGACAAGCCCAAAGCTTCCTGTTCTGCTGCCCGTGCTGCTTAGTGAAGACGGAAACCAGAGTCTTGATGAATAGTGGGTATCTCCCTAGGAGTTCAGAGCGTAAGCCATTAGAAGGCATGGATTATTTTCTGGACATCAGTCCTCAAACTACATGTATACATTATTCTAGACCTTGTTTTAAACTCAGATTTCTGTTTTTCTTCCCTCTGTAAGATGCCTTGCTTCAATAGGTCAAGTATGAGATGGGGACTTTTCACTTCTAAAAATCTTGTGTAAATCTGCTGCAGAGGTCCAGGATCTGCACTTGAGGAAGCTCTGCCCTGCAGTTCTGGAGTTTGCATGAGGTCCTTGAAGGGGTCTTGGATATTTGACTCCCAAGTCAGACAACACTTGTATCACAATGTAGTGGCGGCAGCTCTCATCCCATCAGCTCTAGCTCAACATAGCAGAGGAAGCTTTGAGCAATAGGAACTTGAGCCAAGGCCCTTCTGAAAGGACAGCCAGCCATCTGCACATGTAGCTGTGGTCCGAACCGATGCGGTCCAGCCCTCAGCAAGTCCCCAGTACGTCATCTGGTAAAAGGCAGGCAGAGAGAACGGGCACAGTGGAGGTGCCTTTGCTAGATCTCTGTTCCAATAACCCTGTTACTGAGCAGTGAGCTTTGGAGTTTTTTTTACATGATGTCAGCGTCAGGATCAAGCAGTATTTTGGATTTAGAATCTAAATAAAATTGTATTGGTGAAGACTTTAAAATAGAAGCCTTATATTCCTTACTGTCGTCCAGGCTTGACTACTCCAACCGGACAGTGGAGGATTCAGAACAGGGCAAGGAGCACATCATTTTTTTAATGCCACCATAAAAGTAAATTTGGAGAAATGTTGAAGAAATGTTAGTTATTGCAGTACACAAGTTCAGGTGTGTTCCTACTTTCTTTGGCCAAAGGAGTTGTGATGAGGTAGCTTACTCTCCGTTTGTAAAGCTCTATTGCGCAGAGGTAGTGCAGAAAGAAGTGATTTTTGGTGAGTTTTTCCCCTTCAATTTTAAACTTGTACTCTTCCCCAATCAAGTACTTGGAGCAGTGAATGGGATTCTGTACCGCCATGGCAGTGGAGATAATATATATCCATCTCACCTGAGCCCATCATGCCTGTGACAAGGCAGGAGACCTCAGAACAAGACCTGGGTCCCGTGAGGCCAGCACTGCCTTAGTCCACTGTGGGATCCTGTGGGCAGCACGGCCTCATCCGTCCCATTCATTCAGCAGACGTTTATCAAATGTCTTCAGTGATGGGTGCTCTAAGGATTAAAAAAGAACATCCTTATACCGTATGCCAACTGAAGGCTGGTGAAAATTTATGGAACTGCATGTATACAGTATCTGCTTTTCTGTAACATAATTAAGCTTAATGAAATTTTAAAAATGAACATATACCATTCACATCTTCAAGGATGTGAATCGATCAGTCCCTGTATATACATAACTACAGCATTTCAAAGAGTTATAAACTGGCAAGCCAGTTCAGATTTTTTTTTTCTCCTGGTTTTAGGAAGGAGACAAAAAAATGACGGCACTCAAAGCAGAACCCATGGGCTATGGTCTGGTCCCATGATCTTTGTACCATACAATAAGGCCCCTCAGACAATGATCGGGAGGTTCAGGCTACAGGTAAACTGAGTAATCTCTACAACTGCAGGGACATCTTGTCAGCCAGTGGCATGGGAACCTAGGACAGTGCTTGGGACCTAGCAGCCTCTCAAATTTGTTCAGTAGTTGAAAGGCAGATACAGAATCCTTGTATTCTAGAAAAGCGTTTTGCCCAGAAACAGGAAAGTAGGAGCTAGCCAATTTCCCTTTAAGCCCGAGCATTTCCTGTTACCATGTCTTTGTTCAAAGCTGTACACATTATTGGCATGATGTATTAAGTGCCTTTATGTGCCAGGAAGTATTTTGAAGTTAAATTCAGTACAAATGTCACATTAGTCCCAGAAAGGAGGTGTGCAGCTTTACAAATAAACCAAGGTTCAGACTGAAGTCACAGGGAGAGTGGTGGAGGTGGAATTCACTCAGGTCTGCAATATCCAGGCCAATGCTCGACGCTTCCTTGTACCACTATTTAGATGGAAAATTATGCACCTGAAACTGATCAGTATTGACACCATTCTCTCACAAACACATACCAGACGTGTACTACCTGTGTGATATGTAATGACTCAAACTGAGGAAAAAGGGCCCACTGCCAGTGAGTACATTTTATTCTCATTTTTATTGAGATTTTCAACAGCTGCCATTTGGTTTGTATAGCAATTTTTTTAAGGAATTTTTTTCCATTTCTGATATTTTTATGAAAATTATTTTTTCAGTTTTAAAGCCCTCCCCCTTCCAAAGAAGTATTAATAACGACCATGTAATGTTTATTTAGGGGAAGGGGAACAAAAGAGCTTTGAAACACTTGTGAAGCAGGGATAAAGGTCAAAGTCAAGACCCAGCCTGCTGGAAGCGCAGCTGCCCCTGGACGCCATGGGCGCTTTGCCCTCCGTACTGGCAGAGGGCGGGCCATCCACGGACCCTCGGGGGCTTCCTTTCACAAGCTGTACTGCATTTCTGCTCTGGACCACCTCTGCCGGGGTCCTCCTTCCCCCAAGATCTGTCCAACAGAGGCAGCATGATCTCTAATAGAGGTTCCACTTTGTGATGGAGACAATACTGTATTTAGAAAGTTCAGGGACTCCCCGTCCAGTTGGGGAGGAAAAAGTCCTCAACACAGTATTATTGACGGTTCAGTTTCTTGCCCAAACACATGCTCATACTTTAGAATAAATTAATTACTAGATGCTTCAAAAGTCCTGACATATAGACAGCAAAAAAGTTCCTTATAAAAAAGAAGTTGCAAAATTATAAAAATTTCTGCAGCAGTTCAGGCTCCTAACGTGGAGCTTCTGATGACAAGGCTGGTTTTGATATGCAGTTCCTCTGACGTGCACAGCACCTTCCCCTGGAGTCCTATGTTCTGAGAGTTCAGACCACGAGAGGTTGAAATCCAAGTTTAAAAGACTCCTGGCTCACAAAATGTGGTATATTTCTATGGAATACTATGCAGCAACAAAAAGGAACAAATTACCAACACAAGTTAATCATGGATCAACCACAAAATATGCTAAGTGAAAAAAGTCAGAGGCAAGAGACTACGTTTTGTATGGTTCCGTTCGTCTCATGTCCAGAAAAGACAGATTATAGAGACAAAGAGTGGTGTCACTTAGAGCTGGGAACAGGAATGA
Source organism: Micronycteris hirsuta (assembly GCA_004026765.1). Lineage (NCBI taxonomy): Eukaryota > Metazoa > Chordata > Mammalia > Chiroptera > Phyllostomidae > Micronycteris > Micronycteris hirsuta. Next base: position 9,641 of record PVJI01017729.1, on the reverse strand, counting down.
TCGTGTAATAAATGAAGGACCTTGTTGCAGGGCATGAAAATGTCCTAAAACTGAGTTACAGTTATAGCTGCACCACTCAGGAAAGTTACTGAAATCGCTGAATTTAACACTTGAAATGGGTACATTTTATATGTAAGATATGCCTCAAAGTTGTTTAAAAAAATAAAAATAAAAAGACCCTGCCTCCCAAACCATCCATCAAGCACTAAACATTCCTGAGGTTCACAATCAACAGGTCAGGATTATCAACTAGTGTTGAGTTACGGAGTGAATACATTGTACTATTTTGTAGTAAATTGCCTAGAATGTTCCTTCATTATTTTAAAATAAAAAGGTAGCCAGTAATAAGGTAGTCTCAAAAAGGATACTCCTAGCAACATCAAAATCTAAGGGGGCTTTTTCTTTTGGAATAAAGGTGGTGCACCTGCCCCTTTGCAGATTTCTCTTCTACAAGGGGGGGGGCGGGGGCCGAGGGGAGTCTTTGCTGAGACCCTGCGGAGATCAGTGTACTCAGCTGTCCTATTTGCCCAACTCACATAAAAACTAGACTGACGGACAGCAGTAGCGGGGGGTGGGCAGAAGGTCACGTAGCAAGCAAAACACAAGTGTTGCCTTTGGTCAGCCTCCTGCTGCCCTGTCCCTTGTCACCAATTACAGCTGCCAAAGGGGACAAATAAAGACAGATCATTAAAAACAAAGGGAAAAAAATACCTTTCAAAGTTGTGACTGACGAAGTCTGGATGAAATTCGCACGGCAGCAGAGCGGCGGCTGCAGAAAGCACTCTGTACTGCACAGGGCAGGGGGACCAGAGCAACTACGGATCCCGGTGAGCACTGAGGGAGCAGTGATTCATTTGGGAACCGTGAGCAGAGGTAGGAGGAGATGGAGGTTCCAGATGCATACTGGATCTGGGTCAACCCCCTGTTCTCTCGACTCACCTCCCAAACTGATGAGGTTTGCATAATCCCCAAGGGAGGTGCTGGGGGATATACAGTCTTTCCCAAAAGATGGGTATCTCCAAATCTTAGTCAAATGTCAGGTCTCTTCTGCCTGTTCCCATTCCTCAACATCACCTAAGCCAAGACGCATTATTAACCTGTGTTGCTGGGACCCTTGTCAAAGAACACTTGCCCCTCCCAGTCACAGCCGGTAGATCCCTGGGCCCCTAATGTTGCTACGTGGTGTCTGCAGCAGCGCTAATGTAAGAAGACTCAGTCAGGCTGTCTCCCGTGGCTACCTCAAACGCCTTTCCTCTGCCATGTAATTTCCGGAGTATCTAATGACCTTACTTCCCAGGCTCTCTGAAATTAAGACAAAACTTTGACATTGTAGCAATATACAATTTGAAAAATGTTTAGTATTTCACTAAAAATATTTTTAAGCCATAGTTAGCATTAGGACCTTAAAAGATCCCCAGGTATTTTGACTTTGGAAACTGAGGTGCTACAAAGGTCCAGCCTTTTATTTATGATCTTTGTTGGTCTGACCTTATATGATCCCAAAAGTCAACTGTTGCATTCAGAAACTGGCCCAAAGACCCAAAGTGGCAGGTGCTTAGGCCTAGGCTGCACCCATCAAATTTTCTGCTATAGTTCTAAGGCCTGGAGAAACTGAAAAGATATTTCCTCTATTTTCATGATTTTCTTCTTAAGTAAGATCATAAAATGATTTTCCTCTTGGAGTTTTAGAATTCGATAATCACAAAAAAAAAAATCACAGATCAACCACTAATAAACTAATGCTGGGACCAGCCAGAATTGGCAACTGTTAAAAATACACCTTCTGTTTTTACACAAATTCTTAAACTCCCAGTTGCCAATAAAAACGTTTCAACAGAATAACGACTTAAGTTCAACATCAGCGTGATCACATAAATACCAGCCTCACCTTTAAAGGGTAAAGGTGCCACCCTGGCTCGCACCCAGACCCTCCCCTGTGATGAAAGGTCCGCGACAGCCAGACGCTGCCAGCCTCTCCCAGTCAAGGCCCTGTGAGACCCAGATGCATGTTCTGCTAAGGAGCGGGCAACTCTGACGTTAGCTGAGCCTGCGATCTGGGCGACAGCCCTGCCCCACCACACAACCAGAGACGGAGAAAAGAGCTGGGCTGTGAGAGGAACCACTGGAAGCATCAGCCGGAACTTTAAAAAGGGGCGACACTGCCAGCTGCTTTCTGATCCTGGACTTCACATCCTACGTGTCTGAACAGGACTGCAAAATCCAGCCCTCAGGTTCACGGCTCACTGGGCTGGGAGATTTCTTAGTCCTGACAAAGTATGCCTTGTGAACCCACAAGACTGACACCCAAAATGGAACCCCACGCCAGCGGAACCGCACCCAGCACCTGGCCTGTCCCGGTGTCAGAAGAGCAAGGCTTCCTCAGGATGAAGAAATGAGTAGACCTGGATTCCAGCAGCACTTTCCAGATGGGGAGCCACACAAGAATCCATTGTACTCTTTGTGATGGAGGTCTCCGGGGTCTAGAAAACGGCTCTTTCTGCAATCTCAGCACATTTCCAACAGTCTTTATAATTCTGGGCTTGGACAAGCTCATGAAGACTACAGAAAGAAAAGCAGCCCCAGAAGAGAGAAAGACTTCTACATCTGCAGTTCCAAGGCCCTGTCCTTGTTTCAGGCAACAACCCCAGCTGAAAGCTGAAGCTGGGATAAAGGAATTTCTTTATTCATAGATCTCCCTGAAAACAAGCTAGAATCCCATTCTCTCAAGGTAGAGGCTTTGGGAATTAGCGTGCATGTCTGGCAATACAAGCTCCTTAAGTTCCTCTCCTATGACATGTGACCTAACAAGGAAAGGCAAGTTTTCAAATAATGCCATCCAACAGACTCATATGAGAAAAAGATGTGGGTTCCTATTTTAAATCTGAGGCTGTGGCTGTTCAAAAAATCAACAAAGAACTCATAAGAAAAAGGAGAAATTCTTAAGCTTTCCAGACCCTAGTCCTTTCCTTCTGACCTCTGTCCCACCTCCACATACCGAATTCACACAGACTTTATTTCAAGTTCCATGATCTCTTCCTGATGTGCCTCTCACACCCACAGCAGAGGTCACACAGAAGCCACTGTGCTCAGGCCTCTGCAAGTCCTCATCCTGGAAGAATGGCGAGGACCTGACACCCTCTCCTTTAGACCCGACTCTCCCGCCTACATCTCTATCACACAAAGGCAGTACCTGTGCCCAGTTTAGTTCCTTATGAGTTTCAACAAAAAACCCCTGTGACTTACAGGCAGGAAAGACGAAAGGAATGAACTTAGAGAGCCCAACTGAGAAAATTTGCAAAGCTGGGCATGTAGGAATAGCAAAATTTGATAATTGCTGAAACTGTCCTGGTGGGTCACACAGTCACTTGGGTCAAGTGGAATTCATTCTATTGGGCTTTTTTTTTTTTTTTTAGTTCTTTTGCATAATTCTCTGAAGTGGGAAAAGCATCAAAATTGTGAACTGAGCTTCTTGTTAGTGTCCTGTAAAATATAGTTACTTGTAAAAGTGCATAAACCTTTCTAAAGGCAGATACCAAAAGGATCAAATCTTCATGGGGATAAACAAAAAACTGTCAAAATAAACTTAAGACACAACTAACAGGATTCAAGGATGACTTCTCCAGCCTGAAGCTCACGTCCAGCGTAGCATGCCTCTCACTCACCTTTGGTAACAATATTTTTTCTTAAAATCAGAGAAGGGTGGGGGTGGAAAGGGACAGGGGATGAGAATCCATGAGAGACAAAGAGGCAAATCTACCCTAGGGCTCTTGTACCTTGAAATAATGAGTCTGACGGGAGCTGTAAACAGAGGCTTAGAAGTAGGCCCACAGTAACTGTATAATTCAAGTGACAATACTCATCACGAGGTTCCCCCTCTGATTCAGAAATTTAATCAATCATCAAAAGAGTTACTGTAAACCAGTACTTTAAGCCTGTGTTTTCTCGAACAGGGTTCAAGGCAGGAAGACATGGGCTCAGCAGGCCATTGGTAATCCCAATTCATTGCAGGAAGCCCCCAGGGGTTGGGAGAGCTGAGTTGCACACTCTTTTTCAACACTTGCTTCTTCCACTCATCTCTCTTCCCATCCAGCTTAACAGACTCAATAGTAGTTCTCTAGGTGTGCACTGCCTTTGCAAGTACACAGCAGGGTGAGAGGGCATTTGTAAACACCCAGATTTTCTTGGTCAGCTTATTTTGTTTAAACACACACAGCAGAACATTCCTGATGAAGTGAGAAAAAAGAAGGTTGCAATCTCCTTAACTCAAAAAACCAAAAACTAATAATAATAATAATAGTAATAGGAAACTGCTCAAAATGAAAGTCAGTAGAACAAAAGAGAAATACTCAGGCTTGCAGAGTAAGACTGAGCACATTAGCTACTCCAGTCACAGTGACAAGTTAAACCGCTATCCCCTTCCCCGCTGTGCAGCCCTCACCCACCCCCACCCCCTGTAGCGCTGCCTGTCATGCAGCGCTGTCCCCAGATGTGATGGCATACACGTCCTCCTCAAAGCTTCTCTGTCAGCTCAGTACTTCACTCCTGGAATAAATTCCTTGGCATCCGGGTTCAGGTTACTTTTGCTCTGAAATAAGAACCAAGAGATAATAAATCCCACAGCAAGCTGCACTTTAAAACTTATTTTCTCCTTGCTTCCACTATTACCAGTACCTTCCTCTCAGCTTCAAGGAGAGAAAAAAATATAATTCCTTACAACTCAGGCTATTATTACTGCTGGGCTGCTCTCAATGGCTCCTGACATTAAGCCCTGACCAACCTCATTTTCTCCTTCTTGCTTCAGACTCCTGTTCCGTTTATGTTGCTTTCAGTAGGGGCTTGTAAATTTGACTCCAAAAATAACTCAATTCATTGAGTACCTTAACTCGATGCACATCAGAGAACACCATCAAACCAGTTTGGTACCACAATCCCTATAAACATATATCTTTTTTTCATCTTGCTATACTCTCTTTGATTGTCTACTCGTTTGTGAATATCCGACACCTTGGCAAACTGCGGGAAACAATCATTCAGAACATGGGCTGTGTGAGAACTAAATCACTCAGAATTCATATGTAAACATGGAAGGCAGGGGATTCATTTATCTGGTTTTCTAATGTTAAGTAGAAAATGGCCTCTTATGAGTATGTTCCTCCTAAAATGAACAATTTTCATAACAGCATCATTCAAAGATATAAATACAGATTTGAGGAAGAGTAAAAGAATGGCAGCACATGATAATTTGAAACCAAGCTTTTCCATTTCAATTTTTTATACTTAATCCCAATTCTACTTTGAAAGGTCTACTGGGGAAAATGAAAGTTGGTGATGCTACAACATTAATGTTTTCACAGCGCTTTATCAGGTAAAATGTACCTTCAATGTGCCTTATTTATTTACTTATTTTAGTATTATTATTATTTTTTAGAGAAATGGGAAGGGAGGGAGAAAGTGTGGGTAAGAAACATCAATCTGTTGCCTCTCATATGTCCCCTGACCAAGGACTGAACCCACAACCTAGGCATGTGCCCTGACTGGGAATCGAACCAGCAACGTTTTGCTTTGCTAGATGATGCCCAACCAACTGAGCCACACTGGTCAGGGCCAATGTACATTCTTATTAGTGCCCACATAGTGAGTGAAGAAATAGTGGCTCAGAGGCTCCAGAGATTTGCTCAAGGTTATAGGGCCAGAAAGTAAGTCTGTGACTCCAAATCCCATGTTCTTTTCACTATGTCCCATGTGTACTCATGTACTTATCGCTCTTACCAAAATATCTTCAGAATCATGACCATCGCTGAGAGACAGTCCATTCAACTGTTGTTGCAACTGTCCCATGACCTGAGGCAGGTCTCGTGATGGAATAAACCAGTCTTGGTCTTCTTCATCCAGCATCTCCTGGAAGCACCGGTCCAGAAAGTCCTGCTCCTGCAGCTCCTCCTCCACCTGGCAAGCAAAGGTGAGGCGCTCAGACCTACTGTCCCAGCGGCACTCATCTCTTCCAGGTTTTCTCCACCTCTTCCTTTCAGAGGTTATTACTCCAAGATTAAGAATGATCTTGCATGTGATCTACTAAGAATTAAGATGCTTCCAATGACTAGCTGGAGAAAAATATAATTTTTAATTTTTTCAACCGAAGTCCATCAATAATAGGACTAAGAAAATAGTTATTCAAAATAGCAAAAATTCTTCACACATCTTCTAAGGTCTCTAATATGTGACACAGATATTTCCCATTTATATGGCACTTACCAAAAGTCATTTTTAAAGCTTAAAATTCTTTTCTCAATTTTGTTAAAAAGCAACTCTTCCTAAATTTCCCATTTTACAACTATGAAAAAGGTACAGGAATTCTGTAACTAGACTACTACCTGGATAGTGGACATTATATCAAAACAAACTCTCAGCCTCTGGCCCACTTTTCTGATAATGAGGCCCCCAAGGGAGAGAAATACTTGCAGAACCTTAGAAAGAATACTTTTCGGCATACTGATAGAAAATGTCATCAATGAAGTATTCTTTCAAAACAAGAAATAATAGGAATATTTAAACAACTCCAAATTTCTTAAAGATTGCTCTAAACTAAAGCCGTATGTATCTAGGTTATTTTATACCTATTTGCAGTCATTGTTAACTCTTACAAAAGAGTCCATTCTGCAGATTGTGTGATTCTAACAGGCCTCTTGTTTTCCATTTGGCCCTCCCACGTCCCACAGTGAGCCTGGTGACAAATTCACAGCTCACCCATGCTGCTACCGGAGGGGGTCAAGCAAAAATAATCACTCAAATTAGACAATACAGTTAACCTCATGAATTCAGAGGAAAAGTTACTGCTAGCAAGACTCAAAAATCAGTATTTCAACAATTATAATTAGCAACACTTTAAAAAAATTTCAAGTTAATTAGAAAGCTATGAAGTACTTAAAATAACAATAACCACAAAATATTTTCAAGCCACAAGATTTTATATGACTACTCAAGATCTTCCCTGACTCTCCCCAAAAGCACAACAGTGTGTTCCCCGTATTAAATCTATCCTAATTCCACCCTGGCTGGTGTGGCTCAGTGGATTGAATGCCGGCCTGTGAAGCAAAGGGTCACCGGTTTGATTCCCAGTCAGGGCACATGCCTGGGTTGTGGGCCAGGTTCCCAGTAGGGGGTGTGTGAGGAGCAACCACACATTGTTGTTTCTCTCCCTCCCTTTCTCCCCTTCCCCTTTCTCTAAAAATAAAAAATAAATAAATCTATCCTTATCCACAGGTACAACCTCCCACAGCACTAAGCTGTTCAGTTAATACTGCATTTCCCTTCTCCCGTGCTATACATAGCCACAGCCATGGAACTGTTTATCCTGGAATGTCCCCAGAGGATGTGAGAACTTTGTGTCACTTGGTTAAAAGGAGATCCCTTGTCTTAGCCTTCAGCTCTCTCCCTTTCCCAGCGACTAGACCTCCAGTTATCCCTTAGTTACTCACCTTTTAAGTGCGCCAGGGGTGGCAAAGCAACACCATGGAAGGAACTACGTGGTCCACCTATCTACCTGGAATGGCTTACCTTGGGCTGCTACTGTTCCAGAGATAAGACGACGAAGACTTACTGCTGAATCTCTGTTGCAGCAGCCCAGCCTCACCCCACTCCACTGCACTCTTAGCTATCTCAGGCTCACATTCTGCCAGTCCCTGGGTTCTATCTGGGGCATGCCAGGTGGGCCTATCTGCACAAAACTGCTGTTTCCCAGAAGTCTACACCAGATCACCATGGCATTAGATCCTCTTTTAATCAGCGTGGTAGAAAAACATCACAATCTTCCTCCAAAGTACTGTCTGGTCTCTTACCAGTTGAAGGTGCTTCCTAGTCAGCTCAGACCAGGAGACCTGGCCTCCATGTATTTTTAAGTTATTCTAAAGCCAATGGCCCATTTCTTTTGTAACAGATTGACAATAAAATATTATAGCTGCTGAGTTACATACATCATTGTCCTTCCACGTCTTTCTTTACCTGTCTGTTAAAGTCCTCTTCATTCTCCATCCACATGTACTCTGCAAATGGGTTTTCCTTCTCATCATGCCCGTTTAACCCCTGATCCTCTTTGGATTTTAAGTTGGGGGATGTGTTTACCACACTGGATCCATTCATTATGATAGAATCTAAACAGAAGCAAAAGGAAGAATAAAATGTTACAAGGATCAAAGAAATGAAAACCTATAGTGCCCAGATTCTTCCAGAAGCTTCTGAAGTTCTAAGTCAAAGTTATTAACTACGGATGAACACAAACTGCTAATCTGTACCTGTTAAGAAACTACCTATATTCTGTAGTTATCAACTATACAGATGTATAATTCTTTAAAAGTTTAAGAAGAAGACTTCCAAAGATGGCAGCATAGGTGAATGCACCGTGCCGCCTCGCACAACCAAACAAGGAAAAAAATCAGAAATCTACACATCCAAAAACAGCCAGATCTGACAGAAAATCATATTGAGAGGAGGTCTGACAACCCAGGAATTAAAGAAGATACATTCATCTAGTTTGGTGAGCCGGAAGGTGCGGGCGGAGGGAGAGCGCTCAGCGACCCAAGGCGAGCAGGTGAGCAGACGGCAGGTCCGCGGTTGGAGGGGCGGTTACCGCATGGCTACAGCACACCCAGATGGGGCCCCAACTGAAGCGCGGTCTGCGCCCGGTGGACTGGGCAGGTCCGCATTCACGTGCAGAGAAACCGGGAAAGAAAGCAGTGTGCAACCCATCCGTGCAGAGTGAGAGCGCCTGTGGGAGTGGAGTCCGCGGCAGGAGTAACTCCCGGCCTCACAGGAGAGTTCGCTGGGGAGACCCGCGGGGGATTGGAGCTGTGCAGCCCGTCCAACGACCCCCGAGCGACCCCCAGAGCCAGCGCAGAGGGGCCCGAATTGCTTGCAGGAGGCGGTGTGGGTGCGGAGAGCGGAGAAGGCGCCATTGTGCGCTCAGGTCCCGCCCCCAGAGGCTACGTCCCAGCAGGACTACCGGGAACTTCCCTGCACAGGGGATCCCCAAGACTCCACCCCCCTTACAGTAACAGGCTCACCGAGGGGGGGAAAAATAAAATGGCCCAAAGAAAGGAACAAATCAAAACCCCAGAGCTAACCGACCAAGAGATAGCCAACCTATCAGATGCACAGTTCAAATCCCTTGTAATAAGGATGCTTTCAGAATTCGACGAAAAATTAACGAAATTGCTTGAACAAATGAGGAGAGATCTGCAGGGAACCAACAGAGATAAGGAAACTGGGACTCAAATCAATGGAGTGGACCAGCAGAAAGAAAAAAACATCCAACCAGAAAAGAATGAAGAAACAAGAATTCAAAAAACGGAGGAGGGGCTCAGAAACCTCCAAGACATCTGTAAACATCCCAACATACGGATCATAGGGCTGCCAGAAGGAGAAGAAGAAATCCAAGGAATTGAAAACTTATTTGAACACATAATGATGGAGAATTTCCCGAAGCTGGCGAAGGAAATAGACTTTCAGGAAGTCCAGGAAGCTCAGAGAGTCCCAAAGAAGTTGGATCCAAAGAGGAACACACCAAGACACATCATAATTACATTACCCAAGGTCAAAAATAAGGAAAGGATCCTGGGAGCAGCAAGAGGAAAGGAGACAGTTACCTA